>CABHPQ010159349.1:0-28741 GCA_902168405.1 Peromyscus aztecus
GCAAAAATAGCCATTTGGGCAAGAAACTGTTCTTGTCTGGACTGCTTGATAATATGTTGTATAAACTGGACATGCAAGACCCATAGGAAGGTGACCACTGAACTTTGCAAGGCAAAATGGTCCTTCAGGTTCCTGCTTTGTGGAAGAAACTGCCAGACATTCTACAGGACTCAAAGAGAAGTGACTGAGAGACTGTAGACATATGGGCTGAAGACAGATGCCCCAACATTGCAGAAGAACTTTGGGTGACTGTCCAGGCAGGCAGCTGTCTCTGTCATCCTAGATTTTTGAAAGTTGTTTACAATGCACTTCCTATTTATTTAAGTAATATTATATCTTTCTGAGGTCTTTGATGTAGTTGAAGACTAGATAGTTATAATTTTCCTTGGTTATGATAAAAGATAAATTAAATATAAAACTTAAGACTCTCAAATATAGGATAGATAAATATTTTCTTTAATTTTACAAAACATAGACTAGATATTGTAACTGTAATTCTTGCTTGATAACTGTTTATTATATGTAATTTTACTATGTTAAAATTAAAACCTTCCTTTTTAATTAAACAGAAAAGGGGAAATGCTGTGGGATAATTCTTTTGTACACTGGTTTAATAAAGCACTGATTGGCCAGTAGCCAGGCAGGAAGTATAGGTGGAATAAGCAGACAAGGAGAATTCTGGGAAGAGGAAGGCTGAGTCAGGAGATGCCAGCCTGCCGTCCAGGGAGCAGCATGTAATGGCACACAGGGAAAGCCACGGAACATGTGGCAACATACAGATTAATAGGAATGGGCTGAGATTAAGTGTAAGAGCTGCTCAGTAGGAATCCTGAGCTAATGGCTGAGCAGTTTTAGTTAATATAAGTCTGTGTGTGTTTACATGGGTCTGAGTGGCTGTGGACCAGGTGGGACACAGGAAAATTTCTACTACAAAGTGCTAAAAATTAAATATATATATATATATATATATATATCTCACAACTTAGAAAAACAAAGCAAACAATGAATGAAGTCCACCATGGACCACATGTCATAATATTTACCTAATTAGTTATTAGGTAACCTAATAATTGTGTATTGTTTATTGCAAAAAAACCTACAAAAGTAAAACAAAACAACAGCCAACAATTTGTAGAAAGGAGACTATGCTAGTCATAACTTTTCAATATATAAAAGATTTATCTGTTTGTATTTGGATAAACTGGGTCATTTGAAATTATGGTACACAATGCTTTTATGCATCTTCTCTTGGATTAGACATTTCCTGACTCTGTTAATATATTTCTCATATCTCTACAGTTACATTTGGATCATATTTGTAAATTTATCTTTTCATATTGAAGATTTCCAGGAATGACTTTTCCCCTGGTAAAATTTCCCCATGTATACAGTTAGATCCACCCATACACTGAGGATCCATGAATCTTTCAATCTAATGTTGACTTGAACCTCAAAGACAGTATCTTAGGGTCATTGCCATTAAAACTTCAATTTTTAAAAACCATCTCACTTGACACACATATTTCATTTTATTGTAATCTCTTTCCTTCTTTTTTATTAGTTCTTTGAAAATCTTATACAATGTGTTTTGATCACTTCCTTCCCCAATTCCACCTAGGGCCCTCATCCCCACTTTGCCACCTACCCAACTTTGCATACAATTTGTTATTATTTTTCTTTTCATTTTTTCACCTATCAAATTCATCTTGTACTGGGCATATATTTTTAGATGTGTAACCTTCCACTGGATCACAGTCAAGCCACTAGAGGCAAAGTTCATAAAGAAAACTGATTATCCCTCTCCCAGAAACTACCAAATGCTAACTGTTTTTTTTTCTAGGAGTGCAATTTTATGTCTACCCCCCATAACCATACTGAGATTTGGTCTGGATTAAGCTTGAGCATGGCTTGCACATATTGTCACAATCATTGTACATTCATGTGTACAGCTTCCTTGTGACATTTAGAGGATAGTCTACTGGCATTCATCTACCACCTCTAGCCCTTCCAACCTTTTGACACTCTCTTCTCCAGTAATCCCTGAGTGAAGCTCGTGCTTTCTGGCTAGTTTTCACAGTGCTAGAAGGTGCTATACGTGTTACTGGAGGAGGAAAGTAGTTTTCAGTCTTACTCAGCTAGCACTCCTGAGAACTACAGTAACATCCGGCCTGGCAAGACATGTCCACTGTTGCAATAGTGACATGAACATCATAAGGTAACAAACCACTTTCTGACTAAATTTAAGGCCCATTCCCAAGATGAACCCCATACTTGCCAAGAGCCTATGGCTAGAAAAGTCATAATCTTAAGGGAGAGCCTATTACTATTATTCCACTAAGTTGATTAAGTTTTACACTGACTCCTAATGACTTATAACTATACCTATAGATTAACATATCTATTAATATGATCAGAGAAGCCTCTATTTGCAATAGATGGTGGTTAGAGAACAAGAGACTGGAGAATGAGCAGTCCTAGATGGGGCACCTGTATCTACCACATTCCCGGCCCACTTTTAACCTTTCTTCATTGAATAGAAAAAAATGGATCTTTTCCATACATGTTAGCAATAAAAGAAGCATCTTGCCTTTTTAATTCTTTGTTTGCAATTTTGATTTTTTTTACCTTTTTCACATCTATAGATTATATTCGTAACATTCTAATTTCTACTTGTATCAGAAATAGATTTTCACAGCCCCTGCTACAAATACTATGTTAGATCAAATCTTCAAATTTGTGTTTGTTGCTCCTGATCAAAATACTTGTGCTACAGTTTTTTTTTTTTCATGTTGGTTATCAGAATTATATCCTTATGAAGGATCACCTTATAAAGCCCTCTTTTGATTAAAAATTGCTAAATTTCTACTCCAGCAATTAGTAATCATTCAAGGTTCAGCGAGAAATAATACTTGCAAAAAAACATTCATTTTCTTCTTCTAACATCGGAATAAGACCGAAGACAATCTCTTTGATCATGTGGCATCATTTTACATCTTATTAAAGTACTTATTACCCCCAAGCAAATTTTGTTCACATGTCTCTGCATCTTAACTTTGACTTCATTGATGATATAATTTCCTCTCTATTCTTCGTGACTAAACTGAGTTCAATATAATAGATCTAAAGAAGTATTGTAAATGTCGTTCATATTTTTGCACTATTTTTAGGAGACTGTAATTTATGTGAGTAAATTGATATTGAATATTAGAAAAATTTAACCACACTAATTGATTCCATTCAAATTTCAATAAATATTCAATATCTCATTAATGATGCAGAGGGTTCCAATACTGTACACTTGGGGTGAATTAGATGAAGCCCTTGCTTCATTTCAATGTGAAATAGACTGATTCATGGAAATAATAATTACTAGTAATTTTTGCAACTATGAAGAATTATCTCTGAAGCTGAAAAAGAGATTATTGAAAGATTTTTGAAGTCAATCTTAAATAAAGGTTTGGGTAGAGCTAGTGTGCAGATACATTTTAAAAAATTAGACTTTGGAATTATGCACAATTTTATGAGAGCCATGGAAATATAAACTGTTCTGCAGTTAGAGGAACAGATTCTGTGATTCAGTAATGCTCAGGACAGAAAGGAACTGAGTTTCTTCAATACATCGGTCTGGCAAAGGTAATCAGATTATGTAGGCTTATGCATGTTATGACAGGGAGAGTAAAATTAGAGTAAAGCTGTCAATCTGGGAGAAAAGAAGCCAAGTCCTGGCAAGTAACACAAAGAACGGAGCAACAGTAATGTGACACAGCTAACCCTCTGGGAAAGCTGGGAATGGAAGAGTGGAGATGTGCTTGGTGATGTCGAGTGTCAGACAAACACACAGCCAAAGAGGGATCAAAACAGATCTGCCTTTGACAAAATACACTCATAATTCAGGATGTCTTATTTAACTTGAGTGTTTTGTCCATTTATCCGGACATGGAAAATGTGTGCCATGGTACATGTAATTACCTGTGTTATTTTTGGTTTAAAGTAAATATTTGTCTTTGAAATTTTCAAAAAAAGAACCAAATAATTTTAAGTAATCAGTTACAATTGGCATTTGAATGAGTTTAATACCTGTGTTTTTTAAAATAACTTTCTTTTACCCAATTTTGAATATAGAAATATTTTAAATTGCTTAAGAATTGAAGGATGAGCCTAACACTTTGCTTTCTTCACTTGTCTCTACTCCTGACTGAGCCAGGTTATCTGACACTTCCTTGTCAAGCAGAGCTCCAGTTATGGCACAGAAGCACAGGGTAAGTGACTTTTTCATTCACACATTTCAGGAGGAAAGTGTTTGGAGGCTGGAGAGATGGCTCATTTGTTAAAACTACTCGCCCCTTTTGCAGACGACCTGGGGTTTCAGTTCCCAGCACCCTCTTAATGGCTCACAATCGCCTGTAATTTCAGTTCTGATGCCCTCTTCTGGCCTCTGCAGACATTACATGTACATGGTGCAAATATACAGTCAAAAACACTCATACACATAAACGAAAATAAATACATCGTTAAAAAATCAGGGAGATGTTTTAAACCTTCTTTCTAATGTAGCTCCAAGTGAACCCTCAGGTTCACATTTGCAGCAGCACCTGCCTCCCCCTTTGATAACTATTTACTTATTCATTATTTACCTATTTACTTGCTTATTTACTTACTTACTTACTTTTCTTCCCTACTATACATTTTATAAAGAAAAGAACTTTGTATGCTTACCATTTTCATAGCAGAATAAAACTGATTTGTCACAGGGCCAAGTTTTAATGAATAAATGTCCTTTTTGAGTTTTCTTTCATCTCTAATCCCTTGCCATTTAAACAAACCAAGCATGATTTTTTTTCCAGTGCCAAAGGAAATTTGATTCTTAATAGACTATTTGATAGTCTATCTTGATGGACTATTTTGATAATATCTTTAAGATTTTTAAGAACAATCAAAATTGTCCATATTTGTATATTACAAAATAAAGAAAATAATTCACTTCTCTATTTTATCACGTATCTGTGTTCAGTAAATTGGGGAGCAAAAGTCAGTAAGATCATAGATGTTCTTTGTGTTGGCAAGACATTAAATCACTGTATTTCCAATTCTCTTATATAAATGCTTAGATTTTTATTTGGAAAATGATCAGGTAAATAAGAGCACATGGAGCCTATTCTACATTGCAGAATTATTTAGAAAACCCTCCCGATGTACCTATGCCCAGAACACTGATCATTTTCCACTTTATAAGGCTATAAAGTTGAAAATATTTTCACAATTTTCAGCCACTTCATGAAACTCAGGACTTTAAATGGATGCTCCTTTGAAGATTTGTTTTTATAAGCACCTGAATTTGGAAAGCTATCAAGTTAACACACCATGCTTACTAGTAAGAAAAACCTTGATTTAACAAGAACAAATATTATCTACAGTGAAGAACTTGTCTGTGATAAAGTCCCCTCTCACTTGGGAGACATATACACAAAACCTTGTCAAAAGTTGAGAAGCATTCCATGTGGGTTAGCGAGCAAGCAGAGTTGATGGAGATTGATCATGGAGTGAAATTTAAAATAAGTCTTTTCCCTTTGGGTCCCTCCACCATCCCATTCCATTGCCTACCTTTCTTCTTCCCATTTTCTCTCTCTTTTAATTGTTTGTTTGTTTGTTTTCATCCTTTTCTTTCTTTTTCTGTATTGGGTAGACCTTGTTATGTTGTGCACATTGGTCTCAAGCTCATTTCACTCATCTCAGCTGGGGCTCTAGGCATGCACCACCACCTCTGCCATTAAACAACTTACACTTACATACCATTGTTATACACATTAAGTCCCCAGATAAAATGGTCATCTTTGGCATGTCAGAAAAAAACTACTGAAGGAAATATTAATTTTTTCTTTGTAAAATTTATATATTTTCATGGCATTTATATCATCTACCTCTTCCTGCCTGCAAATCCTCCCTTGTCCCACAACTTCCTCTCATAATTCATGGACTCTTTTTCTCTAATATATATCTCTATATAATATACTATATATTATATATAATGTATATATATGTGTGTGTGTGCATGTATAAGAGAAAAAATATATACATATATATCCAGATGAGTCCTTGTAGTGTTGATCATATGTATATGCTTTTAGGCTTGACCACCTTGTATTGAATAACCAATTAGGGGCATCATCCCTGAATAAGACTGATATTCTCTCTCTCTCTCTCTCTCTCTCTCTCTCTCTCTCTCTCTCACACACACACACACACACACACACACACACACACACAGCCCTCATTAACTGCCAGAATCTCTTCATCTAGGAGTGCTCTGACAAGAGATTTCCTTCATCTGTGTTGGATTGTCTATTTTTGTTATTCAGGTCTTGTTAAGCGAACCATACTGTTGAAATTTTATGAGTGTGGCTTTTCAGTCCATGTGTGAAAAGAGAAAAATCTCCCTGGTCTCATGCGGCTATAATAGTAGATGAAATCAGCCTCTATTAGGTATAAATTTAAATTTTTTGTAAGTCCAATCAAGGAAAAAACTTTTTTTATTTATTTTATTTTTTATTAAGAAATTTTCTATTCATTTTACATACCAACTACAGCTTCCCCTGTCCTCCTTCCTCCCGCCCCCCAGCCTTCCCTCTCAATCCACCCTCCATTCCCACCTCCTCCAAGGCAAGGTCTCCCATGGGCAGTTAGCAGAGCCTGGTACATTCAGTTGAGGCAGGTCCAAGCCCCTCCTCCCTACACCAAGGCTGTGCAAAGTGTCTCACCATAGGCACAAGGCTCCAAAATGCTGGCTCATGCACTAGGGACAGGTCCTGATCCCACTGCCTGGGGGCTCCCTACACAGTACAAGCTAAACAACTGTCTTGCTTATCCAGAGGGTCTAGGAAAAATACTCTTTTGAATATTTCTTTTAGAGTTCAACTAATTTCTAGTTGCATTTAATGTTGAAAATTGGAAGCTATATTTAATGTATACTGATTTTTGCCAACATCAACTGCTGAACATGTTTCCAGATTTTTTAAATATGTGTAATAATGTTTATGTGGTTGTGAATGAGGCTGTCCACAGAGGCTAGAACAGTGTTGGAAATTCTAGCACTTCATCTGAAGTTCCAAGTATAGGGTTCTAGGAAATGTCGCAGATGCCCTGTAAGAACAGCGCATACTCTTTGTCTCTAAGTCATCTCCCCAGCTCCAGCTGCTGAGTAGTTTAAATACATAAGAAACTGTAACAAACAGTATAGGTCATTCTATATCCTAACAGCCAATATATTGCCCCATGATAAAAAGTAGCTGTTTGGAAGGAGTCTGGTGGAAGATCCATCTTGGCTCCCTTCCCCATCTCTTTCCCTAAACCCACCCCTTCAAAGCCTGCCAACACAGCTCCTCCCCCAGAGAGGCTCAGGACGACTCCCATAGTGGATATATAAGCTGCATCCCAGAAAACAGACTCATGGTTCTTCTGGTCTCATCCCCTTCTCCTCCATGTGGGGCCAGGGAATCGCCCAGAGCACTTTAACCATTAAATCTGGTTTTTCCAATTTGGTCTGATTTGGTTTGTTGCAATGGCAGAGAGGCCTTCAGCAGGTCTAAAACTTATCAGTAGCCTTGTTTTCAAACAAGATTTTTGATTATCCATAGTCTGGTGACTATATGTCCTTTGAAAAAAATGTCTATTTTTTAATAAGTGATGACATTATAGGGAATCTCTGAAATGTTTTTTAGTTCCAAGGATCAAAGAAGTTTCTCCAACAATATAGTTGAATTGTGTGAATAACTAATTCTTATTTTTAGATTATTTTTATCAGTAGTTGTCTTTAGTGCTTAGTCAGCACTTAACAATTGGTAATTACCAACAAATAATACAAACATGAGTCAGTACTCAGGTATTACTAATGGAAATTTTGCAGGTGACGCATCATGCAGCCTAGGCATCTTTCTTTGTATTTTATGAGGTAACTCAGTTTGCAAAGTTGTAACATGACTGTCTTTCTCCCAGTAAAAGTGTTTATATTTTATGTGACTATTCTAGGATATGTAATCTACTCTTAAGGGTATAGAAAGAGTACCCTAGGATTTCCAGGTGGGATTTCCTGTCACTAAGGAACATACGATCTTCAAATTGACTCAAATGCAAGATTTTTACAGTTTGTTTGGGTACAGTTGTGTAAAACCAACATCATTACTAAATTTAATAATTGATTGTGAAAGCTGAGGTCCAGTTCATACTTGATCTTAGTTTGTATACTTCCTCACTCTTAGTTAGTTCTCTAATGATTTCTAGACAAAAACAAAACATCAACAGCAGCAAAACTTCTGCGGAAGCTGCCAGGAACCATCAACAAATAGAAAATGGAAAAGCACTCTTCCCTCCTGCAGGAAGCCAGCCACCACATGAGCAACTGAGGCCACAGAGTCCTAGCCTTTACCTGAGTGGAAGGGAGGAGCTGAAGCTAGAAGTTCGTAGCTTATTCAGTATCTTTGGAACAATGCAGCGTGCAGAGGGCTGGTTAGAATGAACAATGAGAGCATACATTCAAGGGGGAAACTGTTAAAGTATAAAAACAAAATATACATTTTTAATGCTTATGCCTTTATAAATACTCAAAAGTACAGATATTTATGTTAGAAGAAAATTGTCATCTGCCTTATTACACTAAATAATCAGATATTTGTTAGACTTCAAGTAAGAGCAACTGAAACAATGACTTTTCCCCTCAAATAAATGAAACCTGAATCTCTGGGACAAAGAGCGATTGTTTCAGCCCCCAGAACTCACATACAGAAACATGCAAACTCAGATAGTAAGCATCTTTCTTAAAATAATCAAGAGAAAATCCAAAACACTAATTTTATTTTCCACCATGGAATGGAACCAGCTAATGGGCATACATTTTAGTTATTTTGAGATTCAAAAGCTAAAGTGCATGTTTGAATAAATGCTTTTAAAAATAAATGGTTTGTTTAATGGAAGCAGAGCAGGACATGGAACTCCTCTTTTTGTGTCAAGAGAAAAGAGTTCTTGTAGTCAAAACCCACTAAAGCAAGCACTCATCATTTCGATAACTAGGAATTTAATGAAATTAGTTCATTGCTATCCTACAGCTCTTCAGCTGCACAGACAGTTCATTGTTCCTCCCAGTTACTTTTCAGTACTAAAACTGATTGGTGGAAGAGACTCAATTACATCAATTTTTAGCACCATACAAAAAGAAACAACGATTTTTAGAAACTTTTTTGTATACAATTTTCAATCGATACGTTTAGCAATAAGGAAAGAACAGCTGAAATAGAAACTGAAACAAATAAAATATTTCTCTCTGAGCAGTAATGATCTGTAGTCTTTTCCAAATTCTTAAATACACAGATATTACATACTTATAGCTATAGTTCAAGTTCACTAGAGCTGCAGAGTCAGAAACACTTGGCTCAGCTGCATCCTAACCTGTTATTTATATAGGGTAGTACACAAATACCTTTCAATTGAAATGTAGGTCTTATTTTTTCTATGATGGGTCTATGAGACTTGGACAATTTAACCATTTTCATACAAAATTGGTGTACCTCTTGGAGCATGGGTTAAAAGCAGGGTCATTTCTTCACAATTTCAGTTTGCTGGACAGTGTTTATTCTGTGTGTAGGAAACATAAATAAGCTTGATATTTTGTTATGTACTGCTTACTTCTAATTTAAAATTTGTAAGTCAGAAAAAAAACCTTAAATTTGTCTTGACAGGTCATAACTTCATACCTGGAAGAAAATTTATCTCCTATAGAATTGATTTTTACTAACTTAAGTACAATTATGATTTTCTTAGTTTGTGTATTCAAAACCAGTTTAGCTAACATCTATATGAAAGGCAAGATGCTTTGAAGTATGAGGCACATAAAATACACAAGCTGGTGCCTACATGTTTCCAAATGTCTATACTATAACAAATTAAAATATTTTTCTCATATTAGTCCTGTGCATTTTAGATTTTGGTTCATAGATATACTTAACACAGTATGGTTCTGACAAGATAACAGGGGCAGTAGGTTGCATGGAAAAGCAAGGCTGGAGTCTCATGTCCAGACTCTTTTTCTGGAAAATTAAACCATAATATTTGTCCTATCAGTGTCTCCATTGCACAGACACTTCAACACACTTCTGTTTGGTTCTATGACTCAGTGACTGTCCCTACAATTGCAATGACATTTCTGAGTCTCAGTGATTTGGGGCTGCCCTGTGAGTACAAGTGATCTATTCAGAGATATACCCTAGGGCTCTATTTGAACATTCCCACATGAAAAATGGTACTCTTGACAGTTGCTATAGTTCTCAGTGGCTGAATATGGTAAAACAGTGACACCTGCAAATTCCTGGTATATTGCAAACTGCAAGCTCTAGACAGGCAAATTGATGTCCATTACATGCAATTATAGCTTGGATTCCTGTGATATTTTGGACTTCAGAGAGAGCAACTGTTGCTGCTGCTGTGAGTTTCAGAACACCCTCCAGGGACAAAAGTGACATTTGTCCATAAAAATCAGTTCCTGACTTCTGAAGTAAACATGTTCTTTCTCAATTATTTTGCATTGGGTGAGTTATAGGGCCTCCTGAGACTCAAGATTAGCTAGCTCGCTACTTCATTGGCCGTAGTCTTGTGAACTGTGTCCTGACTGGCTGTCCTCATTTATAATGAGAAAGTGTTCAGAGATAATTTTTCCCTTTCTGGATGTTCTTTCTCTTAATGAATTTGAAAATGGCACTAATTCAAGAGTACAGTTAATGTATTGTTTATGTCCATGAATTGAACACGACACATTGTTTTAAAATGTAGTGTTTTCAATGTATTTTTTCATAGCACTGATACTTGTTATGTCTGTTATTTCAAAGCAGGAAAAATAATTTTATCCCATTTCATGCTTGTGTTAGACTCACTACTTAGGAACACAGTTTAGAAGCTTGTAAATCTTCTGGTACTCACTTAAAATATCTCTTTCACTTAATAACATTTAATACTGCTAATTCCTTTGGCTAATGTAAATAATGAAGATTACAGAAGAAAAAATCTCCTTATTCTGACTTAATGGCTGATCTCCAAATCATTTATCTATATATTTTGCTGTATTTATTGACTCAAATCTTCAAGGAACTTTTGTTTCCTTTTAGTTCAAGTGAGATGTATTGACTGTCTCATTTTGTCCTTCTTCATAAGTGTTTATTATACTTGAGTTACCTTTACTTAATTGCTTTAATTTTCCATCTTGATGTATGTGGTATGCTATTTCAGTTGAATGCTATGTGTTTGTGAACAAAAGAAACTCTTAAACTTTATGTTTAGATTAAAAAATAAATCATGTTTAGATAAAATGAAATCATGCAAGAGCAAAGATGTTTTAGTCCACTGGTTAAATTCTTTTTACTCTTTTGGACCATTATTCTGTCAACTAAATAAGTGAAGACAGTCTTTAATGAGGTGAGAAAGCTGGAGGCATTACCTGCTTAGCAAGTGGCTGAGTGATTACAGTTCCCCTGAGCACAAGAGCTTTTGTATTTTCTTCAATCTCATTTGCTTTGTGACCTAAGCTACCCATACATTCCCACTTGATACTTTCTCTTTCCTTTCAAGTGTTACCTGGTTGGTCAAAGTGCTTTATAAATATCTTACTCTCACAGGTCATTTTTCTGGACTTGGTATGAAATGATTCCTCTTCTATTCATTTCCTTTTAAAAGTTCAATGTTATAAAAAGAAAAAAAGGAAATATTTTTGAATTCTAAATTTCTGGGGTCAGGCAGTTGTTGGATCACCTGGAATTTTGACATGGTCCCACACATGTGGTAACTACAAAGTCATACTGTTATATAAAACCAACAGAATAATCTGCATTGTCCATGACATGTAGTCAGGCCTTTATCTGAAGGTGTCATGCTACACAAAGAGCTCACGTTTTGGAACGTGGTTTATCTGCCTCAGAAAGTGAAGAGTTGGTTGACAGTGTTGAAACCTCTGGCTCCAGGCAGTCTAGGAACTTTAATTTGGGTTCTTAGATCGCTAAGCCAAGTCCTGTGGCTCTCAGAAACTGTATTCATACACAGATAACCATTATACCCATCCAGTTGACATTCAAGTAATAAGAACTTCACCAAGCTTTACTTGTATCTTCAAATGTGTTACTCCTTAATCTCATCAAGTGTGTCAGGTTGAATCAAAGCTGGCCCTTCCTTTTTAATCTTTTCAATTCCAGTTATAAGCAATTATAAGTAATTTAAATTAATTTCCCCATACATTTTTAGACTACATTCTCAAAAGATATTGTAACTGGATTTGACAAAATGTTGTAATGTTATTTTATCTATGAAAACCTGATGAAAATCAAAGGATGGTTTTCCCTTAATTACAGTAATAACTGTAGCTCTGTGACACTGATGTCTGCAACAAGTCAGCTTACTTACTTTTTCCATTTCATACTACTTTTGAGGAAAATCAATTTAAATATGTTTTTAAACTTATTTTCCCATTAAAGTAAATTTGGTTTGCATTTATTTGGCAGATTTGATCTTTACTAAAAAGCAAATTCAGGCCAGGTGTGGTGGTGCATATTTTTGTTCTAGCACAGAGGAAGCAGATCTCTGTGAGTTCAAGGCCAGCCTGGCTCACACATAGCATTTCAATGCAGCTTATTATCTACCAAGTAAGATTCTGTCACAAACTAACAAACTAACAAAAAAACAAACAAACACAAACAACAACAAAAAGAGATGTCATTATCTGGGCAATTGACATGAGTACATTTTTTTAAATCTGAATTTAATTGTAAATGTAAATCTCAGAATTACAGTTTTGCCTAATATTAAAATATAGATATAATGCATTAACATACAACTAGAAATGCAAGTCAACAAGTCAACTTATTGTTCATCTACTCTTTGATTATATGAAATTATGATAGAGAATTTAGATTAGTATCACCGAAAACAAAACAGATTTTATTACTAGTTTCTCAAACAAATACTCAGAAATGTACTGAATATCAGTTTAAGCTTTAAAGTGAAAATCCATCTTGGATGACTCAGTGGGTAAAAGACTTGACGTGGAAGCCTGGTGGCCTGAGTTTGATCCTTGGAACCACATAAAACAGCTCTAAGTAGTTGCTTGCACCTGTAATTCCAGCATTTCTATGGAAAGATAAGGGATAAAAGCAGGCAAATGTTCCAGGAAGCTTGTGGGCAGCTAGCCTGGGATGAGAGAGCAGCAGAAACAAGAGAGAATGCACTACAAGGTAAGGAGGCAACTGAGTCCTAAATCTCATGTCTGATCTCCATAGGCAAATGCCCATACCCACTCACATGTGAAAAATAATGAAAATTTAGCTTGGAAAAATGAAATGAACCACTGTATTAGTAATAGTTAACATTAAATATAATATATATCTAAATAAAAAGAGAAAGAAAAGCAAGTACTGCCAGGTATTTGTGTGATCTGGGTTATAATGTACTCATCTCCAATGGCCTAAGTAGGAGAAGTGGATGATTGCATTTATTCTTCCCTCAATAATACTGGATGAACACTTGGCCTTAGGTCTGGGTTCTGTATGACATAAGCTTTAATACTCTTAGACTCTGATAGAAGAGCTGCAAGCTTAAACACTCATCAAAATAGTATCTTTATAATTGTCGCAATCTGCAGAGGGGTTGAAAATACAGAAGTTGCATTTTGACCAGTCTGTCTTCACTTTGAAGACTGTACATTCTGCCATTTGAATTTCCATTTTCTTCAGATGATCATAAAACTCTCCACCTTATAAAAAATGACGAGAGAAAAATACCCAGTTATTTTTGCTAATATGCTCCTAAATCTGGCCCTCTTTTATCTGTCATTTGGATAAAGATAAAATCTTCAGATTAGTTGTATCTTCCATCTCTCGACCATAATAAACTGTCCTTTATGTATCATGTTTCTCACAGACTGCTAGGCAAATTGACGACTACCAGAAGTTCAATATTCCCCACTTATAAATCGCTGGGAAATAATGTTCATACTGGCTCCCTGAAGAAGAATTTGAGACGGGAAAATCTGAAAATTAACTTTAACTCAATGGACTACATTGTATAAATGAAAACCTTCAACATTTTCCCAATTATAAAGTATTTGAATTATAGCTGTCTTCCCTGAGATTACAATTTGTAATGAGAGTGCAATTAAACTGTGGGAGACAAGATGAGGAGTATGCTTCTCTCAAATTTAACAATGAAGTTAAAGAAACGTTGAATTAATTCGTGTATTGTTAAAAATTAACCTCCTTACTTTACACATTTACTTTTTTTCTGCACATATTTCTTTCATGCACACTCATAGATATTTCAAAAATATGCTTTCCCCTTTAAAATTCTGAACTGACATCTGAACCATATCCTGCTCTGCCTATTTCTTGAAATTCTCTAAAGAAATGCAAGGTTTACAATTGTTTGTACATATGATTATTCATTCTGCAGGTACTTTCAGTGACCATTTCTTTAAAAGCCACTAGCATAATCCTAGAGTCTTGAATGACAGTATTCATTTTAAAAGAAAACAAGTTTTCTATTTTATTTGAGTGAAGACTATTCTCAGCTCTTTTGTCAAGATATCATTATGAAAATATCATATGTGGAGATGTGTACTGTAGAATCCTAGGGACCATGCATGCATAGGAGTCAAACACAGTAAAATAGTACCTGCATTGTAGAAATCTGATTCATATGTCTTAATTCCAAATAGTTCTCTAAATATTAGAAATCTTCTTGCTGACTTTTTTTTCAGGCTTTCCTGTAACTCAAATAAAAGCCAATAATGACTGGACACTTAAATTATGCCTGGCATTATCTTAAGCATCTGCAATTGATTTTCTTAATCCTCATAACAATACTATGAAGAAATTTTATTATCCTCATTTTACACAAAAGGAAATTGAGGTACAGAAAGGCTAAGTGGCCAAGGTCGAACATCTGGTCAGTGGTAAGTACTCTGAGCCTCTTTTGATTGCCTTTGCAAAAGAGATCGCAGGGTGTGTATTCCTAGTGCTGTTCCTCTCTTAACTTTTGTTATTAGCTGGATGCTATTAACCAGCCTGTGTTTCTGCTATAATCTATTGCCACTGGGTTATTAATGAAGGAAGTGTGTCTTATGTAGGATAATTTCTTCTATACACCAGACTATAGCTGGAGTTTTCTCCAGTCCCACTCAGACCCAAGTAAACACACTTATATTACTTATAAACTGTATGGCCGTGGCAGGCTTCCTTGCTAGCTAGATCTTACATCTTAAATTAACTCATTTTTATTAATCTATAAGTTGCCACATGGCTTGTGGCTTACCAGTACTTTACATCTTACTTCTCATGGTGGCGGCAGCTGGCAGCATCTCCTGACTCAGCCTTCCACTCCCCAGCATTCTCCTCTCTCTTTATCCTACCTATACTATACTTCCTGCCTGGCTACTGGCCAATCAGCGTTTTATCTATCAATCAATCAATCAATCAATCAGAGCAACACATTCACAGCATACAGAAAGACATCCCCAGCACCAAACAAAAATGTTCAGCCAGGATATTTGCTAATTGACATTGCAGAAAAATTGTGTGAAATCAGTTGTCAGTTTAGGCAAGAGGCATAGAGTAGATTCCTCCTCACAGATTCTAGAAAGAATGTTGCCAACACCATGATGTAGAATACTAGCTTCTAGAACTGTGGAACAGAAGTCCTATTTACTTAAACTTCCAGCATGTGGTACTTTGTAAATGTAGCTGCAGAAACCTTAGTATGGTATGTACATGGTATACAAAATATATTTACCGGGCATCTGTAAATGCTGACAACTCACATAGATACATCTCACTTGTAATTTTCATGATGTGCTTAAGAGGAAATGCATCGAGCAACAGAAAAATACTTGTATAGGACAGGCAGGGTATGTTAGAGAGTTGAGTTAATGTTGAACATTTGAATATTTAAAAGGAGGAGAAAATAATTATTACTCTACATCAAAAGATCATCATTCCTGGTGCCTTAGCAGATGGAAGAAGAAGGATCAGAAGTCAAAGGTTATCCTTGGATAAATATTAAGTTTGAATTCAGCCTGGCTACATGAGATCATGTCTCAAATAAGAAAAATCACGGTAGTTATATTCACATATCATATTGTTGATAGGACACGCTCAGAAATTCATTGTTGGATGGCTTCATTGTGCAAATCTCATAGGGACAGGGCATATTTCCCGCAGCCTGCTTGTTGCCGTTCAGACTCTGCCTTGATTACTTGCTGCAATCAAGAGAGAGAACAAACAGAGGGACTAAGACGCTGTGGAGATGTAATAGAGCTCAGTGTTCCTCAGAAAATGTTTTGGAAATATGAGCACATATCCTCTATCTCCCTTGAAGTATAATACCTATCCTGAAATTTTTGTTTTGTTTTGTTTTTCTATAATTCTCTCCACTTAAACACCTGGCTAGCCACTTTAATTCCACTTGTTACATATCTGTGTGATTTCTGACTCCTTGGCAAACTTCTTATGTGCTCATCTATGAGGATTTCCTCCAACTTATCCAGCACAACAGCACAGAAACACTGTAGAACATTTTCCCAGCACCTGCTCTAAGTTCTGTGCTGTTCTTTCTCACAGGATTGGGGATCATGACTCCATTGAATTATAAATAACAAAGAAACAAAAGTATCCTTTCGTGAATAAGGATTCTTTCTCTTAATTGAAAAGAATGAAGCTAATGTTACCAGATGAAACTCTAATTGTTATACATGAAGGTAATGAATTAAAGCTAGTTCTGCATACTACTTTGTTTGAAGATGCCCTCCCTATGCATAGTTCAGGAAATCAATCAGGCAGCAAATTGTTTAATGTACCATACAGTGCCATATAGGTGCTTCAAATAAGTTCCTGGCATGAAATCTACTTAGTTGTTTTACATGAAAAATAATACACAGATGCTTAGAGTGTTTAAAGATAGCTGTAGGTATTAAAAAGTAATTACTAGAGAACAGTAAGTTGCTTGAAGTAGACTAAATAAAGGGATTATAGGACCAATTTTGTAAAGAAAAGAATTTGAGGCTGTGAAAATGCCTAGAGGATAGAGAAGCCAGATTTTGGGTATCTATTTTATTGTTCTGAAGCACTTAGTTTGATATTTAATACACATAACATTTTAGTTAATGGCTAAGACAACAATTGCTAACTTTTAGAGTTCAGTGCAAAAGGCAGGACTAATCCTTCAATGAACAGATACTGATCATGTTAGCATTTTGTCATGAATAAAGGATGCTATTCTAAACAATAAGGATTGTGTTAGTCTATGAGTTTAGAGTTATTGTGTAAAATATGTTAAAAATAATAAAAATCAAATAGGATGAATAACCCATAACAATTATTAAGTGACTTTATCTTGTCTAAATGCATGTGTGTTCATGTGCTTATTTGTTTGTAGTTTTACATCAGAATATAAGTGCAAAATAAACTACAAATTATTTTACAATACAGAACTTGCCAAAGAAAAGCAGTTTACAATATATCACATATTCATTAAATTATATGTTGTTTTAAAAGAGATCAGATAGAACAAAATATATTGTAAAGAAAATAGGAATATGTTTCATATCACAGGCATCCATTTGGTCAACTGAACTGCTCACCTATATGATAATTAAGTAAATGCAAATGAGGACTTCTGTGATAGTTTCTCATATTCATTATGGGGTAAATATGGAGACACTTGGTTAATGCAAGGCTTTTATAAGTATGCAGAACAGGCAGAGGATTAGTTGCTGGTAGTGCTACAATTGGCACAAACCTTAAAAATGGTTACACATCCTCTATGATCTACCAGTTCTAAGTATATATTCTATATAAACTCAGACATTCAATAGACATCGTCATCCAGCCAACCTGGAAACTTGCTGAGATTGATTCAATCAATAAGAGAAGAGTTTTGTGGATCAGCCTAAGATGTCTTACAATGTTCTCTATAACAGCAGAAGAATTGGAAACAAGCCAAATAACCAGTTAGAGCTGTATTCATATACTCCAGTAGAAAAGGCAACAAAACTTTGATTTAAGGAGATTCAATTTTTTTTCTGCTATTAATGCAGAGATTAAAGACATTTGAAAAGTTTCAGTCTTCACTGTGAATTTCTACTGTTTTAGGAATTGCTGCCAATTTAATAAAATACAGACTTTTAAAAGCATCTTTACTTATATTTAGAGGTTTATAAATATGCTATTATTTATCATTAACTATGTCTTATAATAAAAAGGTTATCATTCACACTTTATGATACAGTTAATACTAACTTATTTACATGAATAAAGTTTTGAGGTGACTCAATTTTTAAGTGTGGAAAGGGATTAGAGACTACATATGTAAAAAGATATATAGCTACATAGACAGGTAGATAGATACACTCTTAAATACAGATAGGAAAGAAAGAAAGGGGAAGGAAGGCAGGGCAGGGAGAGAGAGAATGAGAGGGTGGAGAAGAACGAGGAGAAGGAGAAGAGCAAGAGGCAGAAGAAGAAGAAGCAGCAGCAGATGATGATGAGGAAGAGGATGAGGAGGAGGAGGAGGAAGGTGGCGATGACAACGAGGAGGGCTTCTTACTGGAATCCAGAAGAGAGAAAAAGGAAGGAAGATGTTCTATGAGAATGAAGTCATAGAAGATTGGGTGCTCCTAACAGTGAGAGTGGGTGTGTCTCCGACTCTTTCGCCTGCTCTTGGGACTCTTTTCCTCCTATTGGATTGCCTTGTCCCGTGTCAATAAAAGGAAGGCTTTTGCCTTGCCTTATTGTATCTTGTTTTTTTTCCTGTTTGGTTATTGTCTCTTGGAGGTCTGCTGTTTTCTGACAGGAAACAGAGGTAGTGAATCTAGGGCACAGGGGAGGTGGGAGTTAGCTGGAAGGAGCAAAGTGGAGGGAGGAGAAACTGCTCAGAGTGTATTTTATGAGAAAAGAATTTATTTTCAATAAAAATTTTATATATATAAACAGTCTAGCCATTTTAAATTATTTTGAGAATTCTCTGTTCAGGTCCATAGTACATTTTTAATCAAATCATTTCTTTTCTTGGCTCTCCATTTTTTTGAGTTCTTTATCATTTCTACATATTAATCCAATTTCAGATATAAAACTGGCAAAGATTCTCCCCAGCACTATGGATTTTTTCCTTCACTAAATTTTATTTATTTATTTATTTATTGTACAAATTTTTAGTTTTATAAGGTCCCATTTATCAATTATTATTTTAATTCTTGAGGAAATGGAGTCCTATTATAAAGTCCTTTCATACTCTATAACTATAGGGTATTGCCTATGTTTTCCTTTCAACCTGTGGATCATGATCCCTTTGGCAAATCTCTATATCCAAAAATATTTACATTATGATTCATAACAGTAGCAAAATTATAGTTATGAAAATAATTTAATGGTTAAAGGTCACTATAACATCAGGGGCTGTATTAAAGGGTCACAGTATTAGGAAGGTTGAGAACCACTGCTCCAATGTCTCAGGTTTCATTTTGAGGTCTTTGATCTATTGGAAGCTGATTTTTGTACACTGTGAGAGACAAGAGTCTAATTTCATTCTTCTGTGTATAGGCATACAGTTTTTTCAACACCATTTGTTGAAGATGCTATCTTTTCCCCAGTGTGCATTTTGGGCATCTTTCTTAATTATCAGATGGCTGTAGTTACAATCATTCTGCTTTGGGTCTTCTATTTTGTTCCATTGGTCTATATATCTGTTTTTGTGCCAATACTGTGGTGATCTTATTACTATAATTCTGTAATGTATCTTGAGATCTGGAATGGTAGTCCTTCCAAAAGAAATTCTGGAAAAATACCAGGAATAATGGAAGAATATTTGGCTATTTTGCAAAGGATTATCTTAAAAAGTTTAATGATGTTAAAGAATTAAAGTATAAATTTAAGATCAAGAAAATGGAATGTGTATCAATTCAAACAAAAGATAATTGCTATTTAATATAGACTGTAATGAAAAAAACTATGTGCTGAGAAAACAATAATTATTTAATATTGAACCAAGGGAAGTTTAATTATAAAGCCATAAAGTGATAAAATTGTATCAGAATTCATAAAAAATTGAAAGTAAACGTGTTTACAGAAAATAATCAAACATCTAAGTTGAATAAACTAGCTAATTTGCATTCAAGGACTAATATCAAATTAGGGTACTTCTAGATTAAAGTAAGATTGATGTTCTCTCTTTGGCAGTCTGGTGATTGAATGTAGGTCCTCATGCACGCATGCTGAATACTCTGCTAGTGAGCTTCAGCCCCAACCCTTTAAGAACCTTTTAGATAAGGGAAAAGACAGGTGATGGGAGAAATGGCTCCATAGGGAAAGTGCCTGCCATGTAATTATGAAGACCTGAGTTGAGATTCCCAAGAAGGCATGGAAAATCCAGGCATTGTGGTATTGGAGTCTCACATTATTGCTGGGAACACAGAGCAAGGAAGATCCTCGGAACTTTCTGTCCAGCTGGTCTAGCAAATTGATGGGTTCAGGCTTTAGTGAAAGACAATGTATAATAAATGAGATGGAGAGCATGCAAGAATAATAGCTGACATCAGCCTATGGCTTTTACATGTATGCCCACATGAATGAATATGCATATGCATGAACATGTAAACACATATACTACATAAACTTACATATGAACAGAACTTACTATTATATAATTTCACTAATGTTACTTTAGGGAAAGTAATATATAGTAGAGGAAAGTTCTGAATGGCAAAATGAAATGCTAAACAAAAGCAAAGCTTAGACTGACAGCATGCCAGCCAATACAAGCACGTGGAGGACTATAAAACATCAAACACATCATCTAATTAAAATCAGGGAGTTAAAAACAGGGGATAGTATGGTGTTAAGGAATAAGAACAAATATCTGGTATGCCAAGGAAAGGTAAACATTATTCTTTGGTGGTGGTGCTGAAAATAAATTTTGTGTTAGATTTTAATTTATGAATCAGACCTTCAAACCATTATCTATTTAAAGAATATTAAAAGAGGAACCTATGAAGCCATTATCTTAAGGATTCAAACATAAAAATATGTGAGGAGGGAAAAAGCAACATTTAGAAGAAATATCTGCACAACATTAGATGAAAAGAAACACTAAAAATACCAGTTATCATAATGAATGTAGAAGGAATTCAAATGATATGACTCTAAAGTATATAAATATGCAATATTATCATAGAAACAAGGTTTACTTGAAAAATTGAATTCTCTAATGTGAAATATTTGGTACTTTAAATGTACAATTTGCACACAAATTGTTACAGCCTAGCAATGTATCTCAGGATACATCAATATATCATTCAGAATGTATGAAATGTTAAAACACCTTCCCTTAAATCAGTGTTCAAGGAATTTTAATTCTCACAATTTTTCCTCAGAATAAGTTGTGTGGGTGTTCTGGTATATAGCACAACTGAAAAAAAATTACATTAATTTTACTCATCAGAAAAAAAGGATTTACAATTTACTGTTTCTGTAATCATCTAAAGAAAAAAATTAAATCATACATAGAAACCTTATTAATATTAATGAATTCAACAAGTTTAATGAATACCATAATATTATTTCTAATGAATATGTAAGAGTATCCATTAAACTGTAATTGAGAATAAAACAACATTTACACTAGCAAAAGCAAACACAAGAGGATAAGCATGTTTTGACAGAGGGTTGACAAGGCTGGGTACTATTTGCAGTTCAGGTTGAACTTACAGAGTGTCATCAGTAGAGTTTAGCAATGGACTTTTCTACTCTCATTTTTGTCTCTATTATAAGAAACATCAGCAGAATAAAGAAAACTTATATATATATTCTTTTCCAGGAAATATATTGTTTGATTTCTTCTTCCTGTTGGGTTTTTCAAGATAAAGCATGGCACTGTAGTGTGCTTCAGGACCCATGTCAATCTCCCTGGAGAGTTACCTGCTGTCATCTCGGCAGCTGCCACCTTGACTTCCGTGTTGTCCAGTGTCATTAACCACTCTCCATCTAGCTTTCTGGGGGCCTATCAGGTAATATAAATGAACTTGCAGGAAGTGGCTTCATCTGTACCTGGACCCTCTGTCTCATCTTGGGAGAGGAGAGCTCATCTGTCATTCAATATATCATGAGGTATTGATTTTAAATTGGTTTCTTACCTAGAAGAAGGCAGATGGAAGGGTTAGTAATTTTCCTTTGAGTTGTTTCTCCCAAGACCAAGATGTTAGTGTGAAACCTTTGTCCACACACACACATTGGATGTTTCACTTACATGTTTGGGAACTGAAAGAATTAAAAGGATTCTTTGTGGGCCACTATGAGTTCCACTCTTCAGTCTGATTTTTTAAAGTTAATTCAATTTTATTATTTAGTGTTCATTTCATCTCCCTTCAGCTTCCTTTGTATTCCTTTAAATCTCTCCTTTTATCTTCTTTCAAACTGGAAGTTTATGCTGTTAAGGTGATGCCTGGCATGATTCAATAAACATCTCTATACACAAGCTGCAGCCAATAGGTTTCAAAATATTTAATTTAAATTATTTATTTAGTGGTTAAAATGTTCTCTAATTCTCCTTGTGACAGCATTTTTATTCCATGACCAATTTAATAATTATATATATATATTATATATATATGTATATATATATTATATATATATATATGTTTGCTTTTAGTTTAATCATTTCCTTCAGTGGCATAAGCCAGAGCCTAAAACAAGAGAAAGTTGAGACTACCTCTGTTGTATTTCTCCCACTTCAACTCTCAGAGCTCTCTCTCTTTCAACCAAGGTGGCTTATACCCCTGTGGCATGTGATTAAAAGCTTCATTCTTACTGCATTCCAGGCCTGAGGTTTTAACTGACTGCCCTGAGAACTGACAACTCAGAATGCACCTTCCCAACTGAGCTCCTGACAACGAATGGGTTCAAACCACACTTGAGTCCATGTCCTGAGGCATTACCTACATTTTTTCTAATCTACTCTTCATCCTTGGTAATTTATTGTAACTTAAGCTGATTTATCTTTGCACAGGTCTCCTGGAGTTGGATTAGTAGGGACATGTCTGTTCCTCCTTTGATTTCAGACTATTCAGTTATCCTTTGATTACAGCTAATTGATTGTTTTAAAATTTTTGTTGTAAGCCAAGATTGGTGATGAATGCTTATAAATGTCAGGACCTAGGAGTATACCACAGAAGGATCACAAGCTTGAGGCCGGTGTAGGTCACATGAATAGATCCTGTCTCCAAAACAAAGGAAAGTCCTATTGCTGCTGGGAGTGTTGTTCTTTCCAGCTGTGTGTGTATCAAGAGAAGCAGAAATATCTGACTGCATTTCCCTGCTTCTGAATGTTAATTTATAAACTTACTGTGATTTTTCCAGGGACATGGTGGGATGTTAAATCCTGTCATGAGTGAGAAGCTCTATTCCTAAAGTTCCTCATCTGCTTTTGTACTTCCCCATGACCAAACACCATCATTGCCAGCTGCTGCTCTTCCCTGATGCCTATGTGCATCTATCTAGTTCTTTGGTCTCCGGTCCTGCTCTGTCCTTAGCAATCTCAAATGAGAGTTATCCCTACCTGAGTGTCTGATGCTCTGCAATGTAACTTGAAACAAGTCCTAGAGTGAGAAAGGAGTGCCCAGCAAAGTACAAGGAAGCATCCCTAAGGTCATCAAATAAAAAGACCATTTATTTACAAACAAAGGGAAGGAAGTCAGTTAACTCATAAGATTTAGCCCTGTGGGATAACACTTTTGTATACTGGTTTAATAAAAAGCTGATTGGCCAGTAGCCAGGAAGGAAGTATAGGTGGGATAAGCAGATAAGGAGAATTCTGGGAAGAGGAAGGCTAAGTCAGGAGATGCCAGCCCGCCGTCCAGGGAGCAGCATGTAATGGCACACAGGGAAAGCCATGGAACACATGGAAACATATAGATGAACAGAAATGGACCGAGTTTAAGTGTAAGAGCTAGTCAGTAGGAAGCCTGAGCTAATGGCCGAGCAGTTTTAATTAATATAATCTTCTGAGTGATTATTTTATAAGCAGCTGTGGACTTCAGGGCCAGGCAGGGCTAGAGGAAATATTTTAGCTACAATTTAGCAAATCCTAAATCTCAAGGTCCTTGGATCCTAATTCAGAGTGGTAAAGTCCCAAATTTCCACTTCCAGTCCACGTTTTCCTTTTCCCTTGGAATTCGTAAGGTAAAAGTTCTTAGTGGTGCCAGGGAAGTGCCTCACTTTCATATTTCATACTGAATTTATTATAAATAAACATGAAACTTATGTGTTTGCTCTTAAATGCACCAACAGTTTGTAGAAATAACTGCTCAATTTCATAGTTTATATTGTTTACATTTTCTCCATATTTTCAACATTTGATCTTTTGCTTATTTTGATAGTTCCATTCCATCCTACTTCATGACTCAGTTTACTGTACATAGGCAAATCTTAGCAATATAACACTAGTGCATGCCACGGACTCTCATCAAATCATTTTGATGTCATTGATGGGATGTCCTAGTGCAGTGAGTGATTGGCTACTCCCATAGCACACTCTTCAGAAAAAAGACTGTCTATAGATACCCATGAATTTCAAGGACACTTTTATTAAGACAAGGCATGCCAGAAGAAGGGAAATGCATGGATTTTAGCATCCCAAAAAATGCAGATGGAGAAAAAAATCCACTGCTAGTTGAAGGAAATACAAACTGGAATTCAACAGCACCTGCCACTCAGGCAGAGCACAGAGACTCACTCAGAGCAAGAATTCAATATCCTTTTAATCATTGATTACCTATTCTACCTCTTGTAATTTTCTGGCTACCAAGACTGATATCATATTCTTATTGTTTTACTTACATATTTTGTATAGAAAATAAAACTCTCTTAGTCTTCAATTTGATTGCAGCTTTGAAATAGAATATCCTAACAGAAAAATGAGTGTTTCTTTTAACATATACCAAGACTATTATTTTTGTCTTAGTTGGGGTTACTATTGCTGTGATGAAATATCATGGCCAAAAGCAACTTGGGGAGGAGAGGGTTTATGTCACTCACAGTTCCATATAGTAGTTCATTAACAAAAGCAATGAGGGCAGGAACACACACAGGGCTGGAAGCTGGATGTAGAAGCTGATGCACGGGCCATGGAGGAGTGCTGCTTACTGGCTTGCTCCTGGTTGCTTGCTCAGCCTGCTTTCTCATAGGACCCAGGACCACCAGCCTAGCGATGACACCATCTACAATAGGTTGAGCCCTCCCACAGCAATCACCAATTAAGAAAATTCGCTAAAAGTTTGCTTGCAGCCCGATTTTATGAAGGCATTTTCTTAACTGAGGTTCCCTTCTCTCAGATGACTTTAGCTTGTGTCAAGTTGACATAAAACCAGCCAGTACATACTGCATGCTGAATGTGGGTTCTTTTGGTTTGCTGTCAATGCCCCTTTGTTTTGATTGTAAATCTCTGTGTGAGCATGTGATCTTCCTTCAGTTCACTCCTCCTGGAGATGCCCTCACAGATCCACCCACAGGCATGCTCAGGTGGTTAAAGTTCTCATCTCATAAGCACGAGAACCTGAATTCAATACTCAGAATTCCTAGAAGTGTCAAATATGGTAGTATTCATTTGTAAACACAGAGCTTAGGAGTTTGAGACGGCAGGATGACTGAGACTTGCTGGCCAGCCAGTCTATTCCAATTAGTGACCTCCAAGCTAAATAGAGACCTCTTCTGAAGGATGTGCGTGGTGTTCCAGAGGATGACACATGGGGTTGCTCTTGGCACACACACACACACACACACACACAACAACAACAACAACAACAATTAAAAGAAGAAAAATATTTTAAAAGTTTGCATCGTTAAATGCATCTTTGCTTGTCAGGTGTCCCAGTTTCTCATGGAGTAATTCCAGTTACATAATTGCATTATCTACTGCACAGATACTATTGTAAATCCTATATATGGATCCCTCCCAGTCAAAGTGAACTGTGAGGTGAATTAGTTCAAGAAGCTATTAGAAAATATTTTCATTATATTTAAGATGAACCTTGAAGAAGGACAATGTCCACATATAGACTATTGTGAAAAATATTGCTAGTCTTTGTACATAGAGGCCACGATATACATCATTGGAAACACATCTTAGCACAACAAACTAATAATGGAGGTTGACAAACTATTAAAGTGGTTAAAGATACCCAAATAGATACGTAGTGGCATTTAGTGATACTCCCATGTAGTGAAAATTGACTTTTAGACTTACTCAGATCATTTACAAGTTATATGATCTTGCACAATTTGTTTAAATCTTGTTGGGCAAAGCTTATCTATAAAAAACATTGAGTACTTCAGATACATTTTGTGGGTCCTTCCATCCCTAAATTTTTCTTTATCAATGACAAATATTTCAAAATTCTTAATTGTTATAATAGTTGATTGTCAAAGTAACTAGTTTTAAAGTAAAATTAAATATTAACTAATTTATGAAGGTGCTATGGTTGTTGTAGTCTATGTGTACAGATAAACTTGTAGAATTAAAACTACGTGACATTGCAGAAGATCACAAAGAAATCCTGTGTGAAAACAAGAACAAATCCTGGAATATAAATTAAAAAACTTTGTTATTGGGTTTTTTGAACTGTGCAACTGGGCCTTTGTTGTCAAACCTGAATTTCCAGTTCCCTTCTGACTTCCCTTTGTTTAGTTTAATATATATTAGAGGTCACAGAACCAGACACCAGAATAGATATTTTCCCTTTAAGTTTCTAAATCATTCTAAATCTTAGTCTTACTGTACTAAAAGAGTCATATGTTCAAGAAACCCTTTGATCTGTGGTTATATCAGTATTAAAATATACATTTGTTACACTAAAAAGAATAATACAGGCTCATAAAAGAAAGGTAAGTTTCTCCATTTTCTAATTGTTATCAATCATTTATTGAGTGGCTAATGGAAAGATATGGCATGCCAGTGTCTGATGTAAGCCAATGAGGTTCTTTTTTTCATAGTGAATTGTCTTAGCTTAAGCAGCATGGTGGGCATGAACAGCCCTGAGTAATTGATGGCCATGTTCACATTGCCAGTTTATAGTCAGTGTTTTTGTAATCTCGAGTCTGTTTATTCTATGCCTACTCAATTCGTGATTCCAGACACTGCACATTTCTGGACAGAGTCTGGGTTGTTCTTTCTAATACAGCCTTATAAACAAGGAATGAGGAGATATGCAATACTCCAGTGTTGATCTGAAATTTCTGAATTACTGTGTGGAATTCTTGGCAAACTGCAAAGCCTTTGAGCAAAAGTATGGATTTCAGATCAGTCTTCCACTTGCTAATTTGTCTTCATACTATAGACAAAACCATGTGGATAAAATTAGGAAATTTAGACTATTAGAGCAAGACACTGTTTTGGAATGGAAAGCATGGTATGTTGTAGGGGCTCCTCTTAGATGTGATATTGGCCAGGAGCCTTTTTGAAATTGAAGTGGAAAAACCCAATCATAACCATAGTCATCTGATGAATCCTTCCTCTTAGTCTGTTCTTTATACAATCACTCAAGTCTTCCCTTCCTAAAATCTGCACTATTTTGTGTCTCAAAATATACCTTATTTAGAGATAGCCTCTAATAGAAGTAGTAACATCTCAATGAAGTCATAAGAGTGGTCTCTAATCCAATATGAGATTTGTAGTTATTAAAATGGAACTTTGGAGACAGGCACTAAGTTGAATGGCAAGTGACCATAAAGGCTGGGATATGTTTAGAGCCAGGGAATGTCAGAAATCACCAGAAATGCAGCCAGGCTTAGGCAAGAAGTATGGATCTCAGAATTGGACCAGTGCTCCCAGGGCCTTGATTATAAGGCTTTTAGCCAACACAGCTCTGACGTCATGAATTTCCTAGTGAAACTACCAGTTTGCTTTTCTGAGTTGCAGCTGTCCTAGAAAACTGATATAACACCATCATGACACAAATATATTGTCCTTTATATATACAGAAAACATGTGTACCTATTTATAATGTATTCATGCATTATCAATATAGGCATATAAAATCATATATATATATGCAAACATTTGAAAAAACAGAAGATTTGTATCTGTGGTAGGAAAGAAATCACAGGTAAGTAATTGGGTTTGCTTTTATCACTTTAATTTGGAAAATAAAAAAAATAGTCAGCAGTTGTATTCTACAGTTAATTATAGTTTTGTTGCTTAATTAAAGGGCACATTCTCAGAGATGCACTGTTTTGTGGTGTCATTGTTGTATTAAGATACTAAAATGTCCTTTCACAGTCCTCTCTGGATTATGTTGGCCACTCAGTGGAATCTTGATGAAAGAGATATGGTGGGCACAACATGAATGAGGTGGCTCCTGGCACAACAGTGTACATGTAAAAATTTTTAGTTCCTTTTATATGGTTTTTCTGGGTGACAATAATCTAGAAAATAATTCAAAACAGTATATAAAGATGCATGATAAATCAGGTAGACTGAGCATGCTAGAATGACATGGTATTCCATACAGTAAGTAGTCTGGGAATTCACACATGATCGATCAAAGTGATTGTGAAATAGGACATAGAATCCTTCTCTCTCTCCTGTCTCTCTCTTATCTGCTTCTTACTCCCTCTTTTTATACAGAAGTAGAGGATGAGAGAGAGAGAGAGAGAGAGAGAGAGAGAGAGAGAGAGAGAGAGAG
>CABHPQ010159349.1:30388-41647 GCA_902168405.1 Peromyscus aztecus
CTTTCTTTCTTTCTTTCTTTCTTTCTTTCTTTCTTTCTTTCTTTCTTTTTGTTTACATTTCCAGTCTATTTTAGAAAACGCTCCTGGTTCTTTCTGTGTGTATAAAAAGTTGTTAGACACATTACTCTCTTTCTATAATGAAATCAGAGAAGCTGGGATACAAGATAAGCCTGTTAAAAGAACAGACCAGCCATCATCAGAGAAGCTTGTTCATGCAGCAGAAGAGAACATATATAGAGACCCACAACTGGACAAAATGCAGAGTGAGAGGCCTCGGGACACTGAGTCCTAAATGAGATGTCTCCATCAAATTCCTCCCCTTAGGGCTCAGGGAACTCTGTAGAACAGGAGGTAGAAAGAGTGTGACAGCCAGAGAGGACGGAGGACACCAAGAAAACAGGCCCTTCTAGATGCACCAGTGCTGACGTACATGTGAATTCACAGAGTCCAAGACACGGAGCCTGCAAGGTCTGGGCAGGATGGGGTCCCGTGCTGAGAGGAGAAGTGAACATAAGCCCCATTCCTAACTCAGAAACTACATCCAATTGACAACTTCTTGCAAGGGAAAACTTAGTTTTCTCCAGCAAAGTCTTACTGGGTATACAAACCAAACAGGCCCAACAGTAAATGGCCAACACAAAACAAACTAAATGGTTTTTGGTTTCACAAATGCTTTGTCTGGGTAGCTTTTGTTTATTTGTTTATACACACAGAAAGAACCAGGAGCATTTTCTAAAATAGAGAAAGAAAAAAGGACATAGTCACATGTAAAGAACTATTACTGTGAATTATTGTTAGTTTTTTTCCCTAACAAACATTTTGTTTATATATTATTATTTCCATTTTTGTTTTTATGATTTTTTTGTGTGTGGAAATTTATGTGTCTCATTCTCTGTATGTGTGTCTTGTGCATTTTCTTATGATCTTTTTTTCTGTTTGCTATTTTGTTGTTGTTTTTGTTTTCCTATTCAGGCCTTTTTAATTTTTATTTTATTATTGTGTTTTTAGATGCCTGTTTATGTTCCAATGAGAGAAATGTAGGGTATGGAATTGGTTGGATGGTGAAATAGAATCTGAAAGGAGTTGGGGAAAGGGAAACCATATCAAAATATATTATAAGAAAAAAATCCATTTTCAGTTAAAAAAAAAAAGAACTAAAAGAAAAAAAAAACAATATACCAACCACCTACCCTGTCTTTGAACATTTCTATACAGTCCAATGCAGTAGCCACCCCTCTCTACATTTGATGTAAATCATTCAGAAAACAGAAATGAACACATGCTTGTCCATATTTGTGACCTGGAAACAATAGGATTTGGTCCCTTTTCCAACAAGAATGGCTATGTATGTTCTACCACTCCCTCTCTTCCTCTCTCTATCCTTTCCTCTCTCCAATCTTTCTCTCCTCCCATCTTTTCTTTCTTCACTTTTACGGGGTCTTCCCTCTGTCCTCATATTGTCTCTTTTGCATTTCTTCCCCCTCTCCTTTCTTCCTTTCTCATGTCAAATATCAGAACATTTGCTTTTAAAGCAGAGTTACTGTTCACAGACACTGGACATTCCTGACGTCTTAATATCATTCTTTTAATCCAAGAAATCTATCCTCTAAACATTTTCTGTAACTGCTCATTTGAGTTCAGCATCTAAATTCCTGGTCTTTGTGAGAATGTCTTCTAGGATGGGCATCATATAATTCTGAAAACGACAGAAAGCAGATGTCTTTAGTTAAAACCTTTTGGTAGAGGCTTGGATGTTCACTGTCAGGGATGTTATTATTCTTACATTAATAGAGAGCAGGAATGTAACATTTGTGTTTTTGTGCTCAATTCAAATTCTCTTTGTCTCAGCCATTGTTTCAGACACTGTTCTGTCTACAAATACTAACGGTTTTTCTTCCAGCTTCAGGCACATAGGACATGGAGATACCCCATTTCAAAGTCAAACTCAGATTCCTTACTTTTGCCTCTGTTCTTCTCTGATTAGTGGAATGTAGTTAGTTATGGTGATATTTTCTTTTGTACTAAAATGTTATTTGTATGTTAATAAATAAAGTTGCCTGGGGGTCAGAGCTATTAGCAAGCCATAGGAAAGCAGGGCGGTGGTGGCGTACTTCTGTAATCCCAGCACTTGGTAGGCAGAGCTAGGTAAGTCTCTGTGTGTTCAGGGATACAGCCAGCATTGGATACACATGCCTTTAATCTCAATACCAACCATAGAACACCTGGAGGTCTATACAGACAGACTGTGATGAGGCGGTCATGTGGTTGGGTTTACAACCAATGAGAAGGCAGAACAGAAACTCTATATAAAGACTTTAACACAGGAAGTAGCAGCTCCTTCGGAGAGGTAGGACCACCGCAGGAGGAAGGGTAAGGTTTTAGCTCTTAGCTCTGACCTCTTGGCTTTCTTCTTTGCATTGGTTCTGTGTTTCTTATTTAATAAGAGGGTTGGTTACATCTACAGTTAGTAATTTGCCCAAATCATATATAGTAAATGGGGATCATCACACTTAGGATGCTTAATGCTATGACACAATTCATCCAAATGATCAGCCAGTTGTCCCCAAGTGGATAGGCTCTTGTGTCTTGAAGAGTTAAATTATTAATTCTTTTTTTGGTTTTTCGAGACAGGGTTTCTCTGTGTAGTTTTTGGTGCCTGTCCTGGATCTCACTGTCTAGACCAGGTTGGCCTCAAACTCACAGAGATCCACCTGGCTCAGCCTCCCAAATGCTGGGATTAAAGGCGTACGGCCCCACTGCCCAGCTCAAGTCATTAATTCTTACAGGAGTTACACAAATGCAGGACCTGGTTTTGTATTCCTATTCAAGCAGAACATCTTCCAGCGTGATCACCTAAGTGGTATCCTCTTGGTATATAACTAAGTTTCCACATACGCTTGGAAGCCTGGAATCCTTACTATAAGGCAATACTGAGAAGTATACTATATTGAGAGAAAAACCACTTAGATTATAGTGCTTGGGGATATTATAAGACACAGAACTGAGGAGTGGATATGGGAGGAAATGGGAGGAGGGATAAATATAACCAAAATTCTTTGTATGAAATTCTCAAAGAGTTAATAAAGTCCCAGGCTTTGTCAACAGATATATAGCTGTAGCTAGGTCTGTAGAATATGTTTGGTATGATGTACATCTTGTCACCCAGAAGCAACTGCTATAATGTAATGATAAACAAGTGTGGTAAAGTTAAGGTTTGTCTTCTGTAAAACGAACTATAACTCCTTGGTGAAAACATCAGATCTGGGGTAAAATAGGTACATCAGTACAGCAGGGCTTCCCCATGTAGGCACTCAGAACCCACACAAAGAGTAAAGATAGGAAATCTAATTCTCATAAATGTAGAAATTGATAAATAAATGCTCCTATGTTTTTGGTTGAGCCAATAAATGTTCATTTAGATTAACACAATTGTAAGAAAAGAGCTAATATTTTCTTCCCTCCACTTCTGGATTCCCCACTGTCTGTTTAAATCTGATTCCAGGTCATGCCCTGAAATGAACAATTCCTCTGTGCTCTTGAGTTGTGGGTACTATTTTCAGAAAAATACCTAGTAAGAAATACCCGACAGCTCTCCTTACATGTCTACTTCTCTAATGATAATTTCATCGCAGATCTAACATTTTCCATCTTAGCTTTGAAGGAAGATCCTCAGCTCCTTTCTCTGAGACAATCTGTCATTATCTGCATTTGATTGAAAACTTGGGAGGGAACAGTCTGCATCTTCTTTGTCTGTGGCTTAATGGGTACAGTTCTGTGATATCAATCACTTGAAAGACAGTAAAGTGTCAAGTCATCATGGCATGATTAATGTGACAGAGCCAAGACCAGGCATTAGTACTTGACAGTATAACTATTTGGCAAGAGCTGCTCCTCTGGATTTATGTAGATGAAATGGACAAGATTTTCATTCTTCCATCAGATATAAGACCACAAAGAATACTTCTATTTAATCACCTGATATGACTATGCTTTATCTGTTTCACGAGTGCTACTATCATGGATGAAGACCGGATTTGTAGATTTTGACCACTGATATATTTAATTGACTTAATGTACATTGATATTGAGTTACTCTATAATATTCAATGGGTGTCTGGAAAGCTACTTTAAACCTCTATTTTGTTCTAATCGAAGGGGTTAAAACAATAAAGATTTCCTAGAATCCCTTCCAGGTAGTTGATGTAACATTTGTTTTGCTGATTGGATACATTTAGCAGGAATACTGAGGTACTGCTGATTTCATGGTGTTCTTGGATATGACTGCAGGCTAGCCATAGAGTAGTGGAGTACTTTTCTTCATGTTTATTCCCATTTCCTTTCTTCAAATTTACGTGTATACAAAGTGTGGCTGTGGGTTGCTTTCAGGATAACCCTGGTAGCAGTCCCTCTTCTGAGAGGCTGCTCAGTGCTGTATTATTCATGGAGATGGTCCAGGAGGCCCAATACTTTCTACCAGCTAGCTCTTTAGGCACTTATAATGGGTCCCTAAGTGCTTAACTCTCTGTATCAAATGTCTTCCTGCTTAAAATACTCAGTGGTTTCTATTTCTTCCTTGATCCTCGATAGATGCACCAATTTAGAGAGACCTGATACTAATGACATAACAAATAGAGGGATTACATGTGACTGAGGGAGTACCATCCCCAAGATTAAGAACACAGAGTGGAATGCATGCTCATATAAAATTATTTATTAGAAAAACATCACATTCCAAATGCATTAGCAAAAGGAAGAGAATCAACATCTAAAATGGAACTCTGAGCTTCTGTTTATTTTTGAAGAGCTTAGTCAAGTTAAATAGATTTAGGGACCAGAAAAGAGATGGTACTAAAATCTGGGCCCATTTGTTCTCAGGATCCCCTAAGTAGACCTGAAAACAACATAAAACACTGCTTTCTCAAAAAAGTAATATTTGGATTTTATCTGACTTTAGCTAAAAAAAAAAATATGAAAAGAAAAATGTATGTAGCCAGTTTAATGTATTAAAACTCATGTCTTGCATTGAAAGGCTTTCAACTTGGATGATGCACTGATGGGAAGATGTACGCCTCACATCACCAGCACCCACATCTTTTTCAGTGCATTCTCACACTTTAGGTTCAGTGCGCTGCTACAGAAGACCATTCTATCAGTCAGCAAATACAGCTGGCAAACTGCACATGATTTCACTCAGTGCCCAGAAACCAAGGACACTGAAGGCAGCATCAGAAGCAGTACTCAGACTGACTCTGAAAGGCAAATACAACCTACAGGCCAGGCCACCTATGGCTAGAAAGCTGAGTTCAGAACAACACAAAACCAAAACCAATTTTTTTTTGTACTTAAAACACTGACACATTGTTTTTGTAGTGTTGTATTTTTTTAACACAATTATGTAGTTATCAAGAATGAACTTTGTACATGGCAAACTTATGTAGCAAAGTCAAAGGATTGGACATCCTGAGAAATGCTAAAACTTCCATTGACATTTAATCTTTTTTCCTGAGTATTACATCATTGCTGACTTAATTTGAAAATAATACTAGAATGGAACTGAGGCTTCTTTCTTATTATATAGAATTCATGCAAGAATTTTCAGAAGTTATTTGTTCCTTAGTTTTAGTGAGTGGTGAAAAGCTAACTTTAGAATTTGTTTCCAGTCATACCCTACTACTTTTCCCCAGATAAACAGGAATAAGCTCCATGTCCACCAACAACCAATGACAGCATTAGAAATTATAGAGGACATAATGATCTGCTCTCTTCATCTTTTGTGAATAAACTATTACCACTGAACCTGGCAAAAAGAAATTAATTATACATTGTTTGTAGTCTTTGCTCTTAAATGGTTCTTTGCATGGTATAGAAATTCATAAATTATAAAACACTGATCCTGCATAGGTCATTCAAATGCATTTTTTTAAATGTAACCACATGTCCAGATATAATGCAAACGCAGTCTCGATGTCAATAAACCTTACACCATTCTTAGTATAAAACATTTCGAGAAGTAATTGAGACAAAAATGAAAAAAAATCAAGCAATTTCTTCAGACAATGTGAAAGAAACTAGCACAGAGAAAGAGATGGTGAGGTGTTGGGAGCTGGATTACTGACTGAGAAGTGTTCTGCTGCTCTGGTTTCATTAAACATAACTTCTATGCTTCATACTTCTAGTTTACGGGCTTAGAAATGTTTGAATGTTCTGCTGCTTTGGCTATTTACTACACTGCTTCTCTTAGTGCAATACTGTCACTGATAACCTGTTTACTTGTACTGTTAAGAAGAAATTAAACTAAATATTCTGTATTGGAATTTTTGGCATCTGCCGCTCTCAGGGCACTTCAGTGATTGCCAAAGAGGGTTGGAATGAATACATTCTAAATTATTTCTATTCCATTGGCCTGAAAAATTCCTTTGAGATAGAATTGAAAGTCTTAGTAGTTGTTTTTGTGTCATAGAGATGACCTCCGGCTCAGATGGGATGAAGGACTAGTACATGAATGTCTGGAAGACAGACAAGAGTGATGTTAGCAGAGATCACTTCCAGGTGATGGAGTATTCCCTCTGTCTCACCCGTGAACTCCCCCAAACACACTGTCATGAAAGCATCCACCTATTATTCCAAGTTTTTGTGAAGATTGTTTGCCAGGAATTGTCTTCACTTAAGAGGACAAAAATACAACAAAAGAAAAAAAATTCAGGCAAAAGAATTCAGATGTCATTTCCCCCCCTTTATCTTTTACTCTTTGTCATCATTCATGGGATAATGTGATTAAACAAATGCTTTTTCTTCTAAGCCAACATTTCTTCAAGAAAATCTGTCATTTGGCATATGGCTTTGACTTTTCTTGTCAACTAACAATCTTTTCTTCTTTCTTTCAATGTTTTACATAAATCAAAAAAGAAAGCCTGGATAGTACAGCTCTTTCTGTGTGCCACTAATCATTTCATAAAATCACTTAATACTTCCTGAGTCTTCTCCCTGTCACTACTTGGTCCCTTACAAGCTGCTGTTACCCTTGCAAACCTCACAAAAGTTCCTTTCTCCAAAGTCAACAGTGCATTCCTAATGAACAGCCAAAACGTTGTTCAGTTTGCCAACTCCGGTTTTTAAATTCTGACTGCCTCTGAGTTTTGTTTATTCCATATTAATTTAGATCCTTTATAACTTTTTCATATTCATATTTTTCTGTCTCTTTTCCTAGTGTACTCATCATACCATACTCACAAAAATGTGTATTTCTTTATGTTTTTTGCATACATTATCATATAGTTATCTAACTTGACTGTTGTAATATTCACTTAAAATATGAAGAATTCAACATGAGTGACATATAAGCATCTAAGATCAGTATGTTTAATGCCTGTCTTAATGTTTTACCTGTGTGGTCAGCAAAATTTTAAGATAAGATCAGTCATCCCTCCCCTTTTCTGCACATTCTACCTAATTGCTGGGAATGTGATCAGATTCCATGTCTGAGTTATACATAATGGTTTCATTGACACTGAGACTGAGGTGTTTCACAGATGCTAATTTGATAGCACTGAGAGCCATACATCTTGTTCCAGAGGCTGGGGGAGAAAAATCAGAGATTCAAAGAATGATAAAATTCTAAGTAAGGAAGATTTTGTCTGACTTTTAATATAGAAAAATGAACAATGAAGACAGTGTGTAACTCTTTGCTGACAGTCAACAAGGTCATAGCGACAACCCTGCACTGGGTGAGACACTGGATCGGACCAACACCTGAATGTCCACGGCAGTGGACTTTCCTCCATGAGTTCATATGAGAGCATGGTGTAGTGGCACCTTGTTTTATGTTTCTTGACAATTCGATTAGGAAAAATGGACATGTGGTGGAGAGCTCCTGTTAACAATATGAAATAAAAGGATGGGGAGGTACAGAGGCAGACACTAGCAAGAGGGAGAAGAGATAGGAAACAAGCAATTAATATGGAGAAGACGTGTTAAAAATATAGAAAAGCAATTGCTTTCTTTCCTAGCGAACATTAAACATGTTAGCCAGAATTTTCAGATGTGGACCCACACTGACATTTTAGCAGTTACTAAAACAACAAAGCTATGTGACTAAAGCCAGGGATTCAACAACTATCATTGGAAGGAAACTCACTCTTTCATCCATTTTCTCAGTGTGTTGAGTGATTTCATCTCTGTGTTTTCGTACGTTATCTACAAAATGGGGATGTTAATGATAATACCAGCATCACAGGGTTGTATGAGGATCAAGAATGATCAAACACAGTACATAACTAGAAAAGAGTGCTTTTTCACAACAAGCTTGCCATTAGAATGCAGGTGTGGAAACCACTGCTAATTCAAAGCCAAAAAGGGAAAAGGAAAAGACTCATAACAACATCGTCATCATTGGACACATAGATTTGGGCAAGTCCACCACAACCAGTCACCTGATCTACAAATGTGATGGAATTGACAAACCATTGAAAAATTTGAAAGGAGACAACCCAGATGCTCCTTCAGGTGTGCCTGGGTCCTGAACAAAGCTGAGTGTGAGCGTGGTATCACTATTTACATCTCCTTGTGGAATTTGAGACCGGCAAATACTATGTGACTATCAATGATGCCCTAGAACTCAGAGACTTTATCAAAAACATGACTATAAGCAATCTCAAGCTGACTGTGCTATCCTGATTGTTGCTGCTAGTGTTGGTGAATTTGAAGCTGGTATCTCCAAGAATGGGCAGACCCATAAGCTTGTCTTTCTGGATCACACTCTTGGTGTGAAACAGCTAATTATTGGTGTCAACAAAATGGATTCCACCAAGCCACCCTACGGCCAGAAGAGATACAAGGAAATTGCTAAGGAAGTCAGCACCCACATTAAGAAAATTGGCTAAAACTGTGACACAGTAGTATTGTGCCAATTTCTGTTTGGAATGGTGGCAATATGCCTTCGTTCAAGGGATGGAAAGTCACCCACAAAGATGGCAGTGCCAGTGAGATCGTACTGCTGGAAGCTTTGGATCACATCTTGCCGCCAACTTGTCCAACTGACGAGCCTCTGCAACTGCCCCTCCAGGATGTCTACAGAGTTACTGGTAATGGGACTGTCCCTGTGGGCTGAGTGGAGACTGGTGTTTTAAACCTGGCATGGTGGTTACCTTTGCTTCTGTCAATGTCACAACAGAAGTAAAGTCTGTTGAAACACACCATGAAGCCTTGAGTGAAACTCTTCTTGAGGACAATGTGGGCTTCCATGTAAAGAACGTGTCCATCAAAGATGTTAGACATGGGAATGTTGCTGGTGACAGCAAAAATGACCGCCAATGGAAGCAGCTGCCTTCACTGCTCGGGTGATTATCCTGAACCATCCAGGCCACATTAGTGCTGGCTATGCTCCTGTACTGCATAGTCACAGCTCATATGGCATGCAAGTTTGCTGAGCTTAAAGAAAAGATCGATCATCATTCTAGTAAGAAGCTAAAAGATGTCCCTCAATTATTGAAATCTGGTGAGGCAGTCATTGTTGATATGGTCCCTGGCAAGTCCATGTGTGTTGAGGGCTTCTCTGACCATAATCTACAGGGTCATTTTGCTGTTTGTGACAGGAGGAAGACAGTTGCTGTGGATGTCATCAAAGCTATGGACAAGATGGCTGCTGGAGCTGGTAAAGTCACCAGGTCTGCCCAGAAAGCTCAGAAGGCTAAAAGTATTTTCACTGACACATGCCACCCCAGTCTTAATCAGTGGTGGAAGAGTATCTCAGAACTGTTTGTCTCAATTTGTAGCAGGAATCTTAAAGGTACTTATTAATAAAATCAAACCTGAGGCCAGTTATTGGGGTGAATGCTGGAAGATCAGAGAAACAGAAAAAGCCACAGCTACCTCACCTCGTCAGTTCCTCGGCTGATCCTGTTTCCTCAAACTGGAAGCCTCTGAGTCCTTATCCAAATGAATCGCAGCTGAACTGCTTCTTGAAAGCCTGAATGCTTAACCAGCCTAGTTCCTGGTTTTCATGCCTTATATACCTTTCTGTTTTCTGCCCTCACTTCCTGGGATTAAAGGCTCACTTTCTGGAATTAAAGGCATGTGTCACTATGCCTGGCTGTTTCCAATGTGGCCTTGAACTCACAGAGATCCAGACAGATTTCTGCCTCTGGAATGCTAGGATTAAAGGCGTGACTGCCACCATTTTCTAGCCTCTGTATCTAGTGACTGTTCTGTTCTCTGACCCCAGATAAGTTTATTAGGGTGCACAATATTTTGGAGAACACAATACCACCACATCAATTGACCATCTAAGTTTAATGGTAAACGACTGGTTAATGATGTTGTGCCCATGTCGCAAGGACCCACCCCACCCCCCCAGCAAGACAACCACAGAACTGATATCTGAAGCAAAACACACAGGAGTTTATTGATAATAAGCAAGCCTGGACTTGGTTCACGTCCAACACAGTGGGTGCAGGAGGATGGCCCTGAGCTCTCAGGGTGAGGGGTTTTTAAAGGAAAAACCACAAGCAGGGTGGTACAAACCTTTTCATCATATAATTGGGTGAGGGTATATAACCTTTGAATTTACTGGTTGGGGGTTACAGTTATCGTTTTTTGGGCAGGCCTGGACAAGTCCCAGGCTTGAGCTGCCATGGGGGCTGGCTGGCCTTGCACATTCACATTGACCCATGCACATAGCTCTAAGTTGGTGAGGGATCCCAGACAGTAAACAACTGGCTGAACCTTGAACAGTCAGAGTACGTGCAGAAAGGGAGCTACTGCAAGGACTATGTCTTTTGTTCGTAGCCCTCTCAGAAACTGCTTCCTCAAGTCTCAGGAAAGTGAAATTGAGGCCTGATCTCTGAGGAAGACTGACAGCCTGCTATGGCATCTACTTGATCCTTTCAACTGCATCAGAAAACTTTCAGGAGAGGATAATGTTTGTGGACCATCTTTTTGTGTGTGGCAGTTTTAAGTTATTAGTTTTCAAAGCCAGTACTTTTTAATGGGAACAACTTGACCAAACTTCTGTCACATGACTTTGAGACCCATTAAAACAAGCATAATGAGAAAAAACAAAAAACAAAAAACAAGAGTAAAAGTTCCATAGAAAGTTTAAATATTGCTTGAGGAAAAACTCAAGCAAAGTAGAATAACTCATCTGTGATGCTAGCAATCGAGAACTTGGGGCAGGAGGATTGCCATAAGTTTGAGATTAGCCAGAGCTATGCAGTGAGACCCTGTTTTTTTTTTTTTTTTTTTTTTTTTTTTTTTTTTTTTTTT
>CABHPQ010159350.1:9104-33890 GCA_902168405.1 Peromyscus aztecus
ACACACACACACACACACACACACACACACACACACACACACACACATCTTTATTCCAGGTTGAGAATGTAGTAGCATGTAATGTGTTTAAATCTTCATTTAACATATTAGGACTTCAGAGAAGAAGAACCTAGCTCAGAGTCACACTATCATAAGAAGGGCTGGAGTAATGGCCTGAGAGCCTTTGTTGTTTGAAGGTGCCCATGCGGGCCTTACTTTTCAGACAAGGCTAATCTTAGCCATGTTCACTGCAAACTTTCCCAGTGTGCTCTCCTCATGTACTCCTAGCGCAGTCAAATTCTACGGTGTGTGTAAAATAAGTGTCTCTCTGTAGAGTGGTGAGTGGATCCCGACCCCTTCTCTCCGGGGTGGGTGGGTGTCCTTCACTCTTCTGTTGCCTGTGTCCTCAGCCATCATGAGTGTTTTGTTTTTCCTTGCAGGTGACACGCTTGGTGCTGCCTGGCATGGTAGAAAGGTGAGTCACACGCTCACCACAAACACTGGATGCAGAGCTCATTATTATTTATAGGGAGAATCCTTTCTTGGAGAATTTCATTAAAGTGACTAATGAACCTAACTGTGTCTTAGCACCAGGCCAGTCACACAGTGGAGCATGAGTCATTGGTGGAGGAGGCCTTTTCACTAGACTTTTTTATTTCCCTCTCTAGGGTTGTGGTGGTTCCTTTAGATCAGGATTAAAAAGCCAGCCTGAGTCACCATCACTAACTCAATTGCCTGCTATTCTGAGGGGGTGGATAGAGTTCCTGGGATATTCCTGGGAATGCCTCCTTAAAGCTGTAGCCACTTCGAGCCTAAATTGGTAGAGTGTCCTGAAGTGAGAGGCATTCCTCTGGTATTTTCATTCTTGCTGGGGGATGGATGCATGAGGGACTAAAGCATAGTATGAAGTGACCGGATGTCAGACTGACTCTTGGAGGGAAGGCAGTCCACTGGTCTTATCAATGTTCCAATTGGAATTGGGTGCCAGTAGAATACCCTAAATGTCTTCATTTTTGTTGAGAAGTGTGTTGTTGCATTTCCACATGTGAGATAGCACTGAGTGTAAAATTTAACTAAACTCTGTTTTTGTCTCAGAAGAATCTAAATGTTGCCTAGGCATTCAAAGAAAACCTGCTGAAAAGAGCTGGATTTGAATGTTGGACCAGTTTGTCATTTTAATTTAGCACTCCATCAAAGCTTTGACAGGGGAGGAATCAAGGATCCACTTCTGTTGAAAGACCAGCAAGGCTTGCAGTTTATGCATATCAAATCCCTCCATATGTTGTGCCTCATTCTGCCTTGTGCGTGGGAAACGGGGCTTGGACGTCCATGTGTTGATCATGTGCAATGACTGATTAAGAAACTGTTTCTCAGCAAAGTTTGTTGTAATTCTGTTTTACATGTACTGATTTGTATATTCTAATTGCCTTATTTTAGTAAAGTTTCCCTTTAAAGCCTTCAAGCTGATTATTGACTGACAGTGGGGGTATGCTTCCAAAGATAAGACTCGAAAATGGCAGTGATCAAACCCTACCAGAACTCTAGAAAATCAAAGTCGTATGCCATAGAAACGTTATGAAGGAAATTTGAAAGGGTATTGGTGAAAGCTATCTAAAGGGAATAATGGTTATGAAGTCATTTCCTGGAGCAGAATGGATCCATGGAATGACAAGCCCAGTGCATTGCATTAATTGAAAGTAACTCTACCCTGTTTAGGTCAGCAGAAGATGGGGACTAGTGAGATGGAGTGCCATGAAACACATGATGTAGAGACTCAGGGCTAGCTCTAGACCTGGCAGTGCCACCAGTTACAGCTGACACTGCATATGGAGGAACAGCATGAAGAGGGGAATTCATGGTCATCCAGCAGAGCTTAGCTTGGGGAATCCAGATGAGTTCAATCCTTGCCTTTCAAGAAATCAAGTTGATTTTAAACTGAGGTTGAGAAATGACCTGGTAGAAAGCCAAGAGAAGCTATGGAAAGCTGGAATCATAGAAGCGGGGATGGTGTTTGTGGTGCTTCCTAAGAACTAGTTAGACATGTGTGTAGAGTTTGTTAATCAGTATTTTGTGTTAGAAGAAGGGACATCTATGCCCAGTGGAGTTTCAGGAGTTAATAGGTATATTAGTCAATATGTGCTGACTGCAGTAACAGATTAACGCCTGACTTCATGGCTTATCAGGGTAAAGATTTATTTTCCCCTTATTTCTCTACCTAGCCACTTGGGGAGGTGTGAAGAGCAGCTAGAATGAAGCACTGTCCTTTAGAAAGAGCCCTTTGTTAGTGGTTTCTCTGCCCTCTTCCCTTTCAGTGATTCTATCTCTGGTGTATAAGATTTTTGCCAAACCTTCTACAACTATAGCCAACCAACTATCACTAAACAAGTATCAATAATCAGACCAAGGTATCATCACCATGCACATAGAAAGTGCATAATTACATTATCGGGAAACTTGCTCTCTCTACTTCCCTGGAATTATAAACATTGTGTACAGCTGGAGCCGAGAGGTGGTTGCCATAACAACCATGGAAAGGCTAAAAATAGCCTCTTTCATATTGTACTGCTTAAGGTGGAATTATGACATGTTATGGTGTTTTAGGGCAGGTAATTCTCTTTCATGTGCTAAATGTTTGCAAACTTTCTTCAACAAAGCAATATTTGTATAGTATGAGCATTTGATTGCTGGTTCTAATTGTATGCCTGACCCCATGTTCCACGATTCTTTTCTGACATTGAGCTCTGTTTTGATAGTTTCTCTGTGTTCTTAGGAGTCAATTAGAGAACTGTCTACACCAATTTCCATTTTCCATCTAAGCTTAGAAAACTCTTTAATGACCCTGCAAGAGTACACATCTATCTTCTCTCATATGTAGTGGAAATGTAAAGAATTGAGATGGAGTCTGTATTTCACAATGCTGTGTCTGGTTAGCAATCTACACTGACTGACCTTCTGACTCCTCTCCCTTCTTCCCTCTGCTGCAGGGTGGGGCAATGCTGAGGTTTCCTGAGTCAGGCCAGAATTAGTGACTTCTTTCAAAAGAGACTAGACCTCCACAGCACAGTATTTTTATAGAGTTGAGGGATGCTACAAGATCGTGGCAGAATACTGAGGTATTTGGAGAATAAAAGCTTGGCAATGTTTTAAATATCTAAGTGACAATTAAATGGAGTCTCCTGGGGGCTGCCCAAGTCTAAGGGAATCCTAGAGAGCACAGCTGTAAAGAAGCTGTAAATGCAAGCTGCTGAACTTTACAGGCCTGGACAAGCCTTTGGATTGACTTCTGAGAGGACTAATAAAGGAGGTGACTGTGGAGATGAAGAGGTGTGTCCTTAAGTGGAGTTGGTGGTTCTGCTTTGTTTCTGCAGCGTTTTAGTTCTTGTAGATCCTCAATAATTTGTACCTCCAAGTCACCATCACGTGATGGCTAGCAAGTAAGCAGTGTGATCAATTATGAATATTGTATCACAGAAATTGTTGCGTTATTTATTTATCTGATGTCACAGCAAACTAGGAAATGTGTTGAAGTATGGGCAACACAGGTCTTCAGTAATAGAACTTCAGCCGAAGTTCTTAATGTGCTGCCATTGTTCCCAAGCCTCCAGAAAATGAGAGATTAACCAGCTTGGCTTATGTTTGTCTCTGTGTGCAATTAAGCGTAGCCTATTTTGCCCTTCTGCTTGATATAACAGAGTTGTCATGAGCCCGGCTGTGCCATGGAAACTGGTTTGACGTCACTAATTCTGCTTAGATGGAGGATTAGAATTAGACGGAGTAGTTGATTGTAAAGATGAGTCCTTTGTGTCCCCCAGTTCCAAATGTTCACCCCCATTTCTGCATAAGAAGATGCATTATAGAGATTGTGACAGGGCATACCAGTGTTCGATTTGGGAGGCAGATAAAATGAAATAGAATATTTTTTTCCTTGGAGGAGAGAGATTTGAATGCTGTTATTGAGGGTCATAGGAAGGTCTTTGGTAGACAAATATGCATATTCTCAACAGTGTGATAGATAGGTAGGTGGGGGCTTTCCCTGTTGTCATTTAGATACAATTACAAGTTGGCTGTGTATTTGTTTACTCACATCTAGTGCATTCTCATTTTAATAGTACTTTGACAGTCTTAAATATGTTTTGATGTATTTTGAAATATAAACACTTTGTTTTTTATACAGTACTTGAAATTTTTGACTTAGTAGCTCTACCCACTAGTAATTTTCTTTCTTTTCTCCCTCTCTCCTCTTCTTTTTCTTTCCTCTTTTGGATTTTTATTTATTTTTAATTTGTATGTTTCCTCCATGCAGGTCTTTATACCACATGTGGCCAGAAAAACCTCATAAAAACTCCACAGCTCTGTGGTTACAGATAGCTGTAAGCTGCCATGTGGGTTCTGGGAACTGAACCCAGGTCTTTGCAATAATGTCCAGTGTACCAAGTCATCTCTCCAGCTCCTAGAAATTTTCAATCAGAATAGAATATTTGAGAAACAAAGATCTTAGTTACCTCAGGAAGTAAATAAGTAAAAGAATGACTACAGCATTGTGACATGTTGGATTGTTGATATTATTTTGTAAAATGGGAAAAGAGCTTTTATTATCTTTAAATGACTTTTCCTCTGTTGAAGTCATAGCATTAAACTTTAACCTTTACCTTCAACTTTCTATATCATTTGTGAGTAACAGAATGAAAAATGTGACTTTTGTTCAGGGTATATGCAGCCGCCCCAGCTAGCACTGTTGGAACAGAACAACCTGGCTCTAAGCAGCAGTGGCAGACTGCAGCTTCCGGGACAGCATCGCCTGCTTGTGCTTCAGACAGGCTTTCTCTCCTTCCACTGGGTGGTTGAGGATAGAGCAGTTCCTGGTTAAAGGTTAATGTGGAGTGATTGTGAGGTTGGAGTTGCTCCTCAGGAAGCATGGTTGCCTGAGTTGCTGCAGCCCTGTGTGTCCACCTCATTGGAAGCCCACCCATCCCAAAGGATATGTATTCTATAAACAGATTCCTTGTGGCTTATTTTACATGGAAACTACACATTTGTCTAAATTGTGCAGTCCAGTCATTTTCAGCATATTCAGAGCTGGACAGCTGTCACCACAGTCTAATTTGAGAATATTTTCAACACTGAAAATGATCATTTTGAAGATATAGTTCTTGTTCCATTTTTATCAAAGGAACAATCTGATTATAATAAAAGATTCTTTTGTTCCCCTATCATCAAAGGAATTTCTTATAAGTGTATAAAGTGAAATGACTAGGTGTTTATTGCTAATTAATCTTTTTTTGCCTAAAAAAAAAGGATACCAATATAAGGATAATATAACTAATACATTAGACACTTCTAACTTAAAACAACCTTAATATCATTCCTAAATTTGAAATTTGATTTTTATCACCGGGATGTTAGTGAATTTCACTGCTTAGGACAGTGTGTGTTACTAATAAGGACTTGTGGTTTATAAACAACTGACTAGTCTCTGGTGACACATGAAGCAGAGGACCCAGACTGCCCTTTGACGGCTGCACTGGCTTCTTGCCTAAAGGCTGCCAGATGGAATGGTGACCTTTGGGGATTATTTCTTTCCAGAGTTATGTCTAAAATAACTTGTATATGCCATTTAATCATGTTTCCTGTGCTGTTTTACATAAAACGGGTCTAGAATTCTCCTCCCTCCCTGAAATAGTGAAAAAACAGGACTTAGGAATAGAAATCCAGACAGAGAACAGACTATGTAGAAGGGAAGGAAGCTGAGGTGTGAACCAGAGGTGGGTGTGGTGAGATTGCAGTAGCTAGAGAAGAGAAGCTGGACTGAGGTGGAGGTCAGTTGGTAGAGCACTTGCCTGGCATGCATAAGACCCTGGCTTCCATTCTCAGTGTGCCTTGGAGAAGCAGGAATTTGAGCGAACTAGTTGGTAGCTAGTTTTCTTATTTCTAAAGTCATAATTCCACACCTTGCTGAACCTTTATATGCTTCTAACAACTGGGGTGTTTACAGCATTGCTTTTCACAAACTGATTTCATTTATTTGTGGAAACGGAAATTCCTGGTAGTTGTCTGACTTAACTTTCAACAGGAAAAAGTTGAACTTTCTCTTTTGGCAATATAATATAGTTAATAAAATACAGAAAGGTAATTTTCAAATTAGTTCTTTGCCCAAATATTCACAATAACTTAGGGAAGTTATAAAGTTGTCACCCATTGCTATAAAGGTTTATGAAATACTTGTGCATGAACAGAAGTGGCCTTTGGTGTCTAGAAGCTCAAGACTTTGTTGAGAGGACAGTGTTTACACATACACAATGGACTGCTGCAGTATGCGGTATGACAGTATGCGAAGCAGAGGTGTCTGTGTGGGTGTGAGTTTGCTTTTCCTCTGCTGGGATTGACTGCAGTGCCTTGCACATGCAAGGCAAGCATTCTACCACTGAAATATATCCCCCACTAATAAGTGAGAATGTTTGATGCTGTGGCCACAGAGGACTCCAGAAAGTATAGAGACAACTAAAGGAGACTATCTAGCTGATCCAGTCATGCTTTGGATTACTAAGACTGGGAAGTGAGCTCATCGTAAAGAAGAGCTATTTTTAGTTCATTGAATTATGCTTCATTCACCAGCCAGACATACCACATGCTCATGAGAGGCAGGGAGACGTGTGTTAGAGCAGCAGCCCCGTTGCTCTGTTTCTCTCTTGACTGTAATTCACAAGCAGATGTGCATATAATTTCCCTCTGTTTATGTGGTGTGTTTTCAATTCTAGATCTAAAGGGGTGATTCTCAACATCTCATCTGCCAGTGGCATGCTCCCGGTTCCACTGTTGACCATCTACTCTGCAACCAAGGTGAAAAGCTTTGCAGTAAATGGTGTCAGTATAGGACTGAGGGCTGATTTTTAGTCTGAGCAGTTAACATAGCTTCAGCTTCGTTGAAATGCTATGCTTGGTAGTTTTCCAGTGGATCAAGAAGGACAGGAAGATGCCCCGCATGGGCTTCTGGAATACCACAGATGGATATAGGCTTAAAATTGGAGTACCAGTGTGTCACAGCCACTGATACTGTTCCCTGGTAGTTGGGTGATTTTAACGGGGACACTTATGCTTTCCATAGAGACCTAGCCTAAGCCAGTCTGCCCAGTTGACAGAACCTGATACTAATGAGTCTAAAGTCAGTGGTGGTGACATGACCAAGTCAACTTCACACAGCAAGGACATGCATCCTGCCAGCACCACACATATACTCAACAGACAAGAAATAGACCAATGGCAGTGTGAACATTCTGCCACGCCATTCAGAATTCATAGAGACTGTCACTCCTAGAGTGTGACAGGAATTTTCTAGAAGTCTATACTCTGTGTCATCATACAGCTTTGTCATTCACTTCCTTACATTACTACTAGGGTAATAATTTAGACTCGTTCGTATCTTCTCCTGCCTACAGGCCAATAGCCCTAACTTCAGATACGTCACTGAGGCATGGAAAACATTTCTGAAGGGAAAAAAATAGCCATTTAGTATTCTCCCTTTAGGGGAAAATAAGCAAATCATAATACATAATAAGAACTTATAGTATGTCAGAGAAGGAAAAACACAAAACATACCTTTTCACTTGAGAAAAATCAGCCATTACTGTCTTCTGAGTCCTGGCACAGCTCCACAGCCCCCTGATCTACCTACTTTCTTTGTGACTGGAACATACTGTCAACATGTTTACATGGCATCTTGTGTTAGAATTCCAGTATCTGGTGTGTTCTCCATAGAGGTAGACTATTGCCAATGGGGACCTTCATGGATTGTCATTAAACTTGGCATTTTAAGCCCGATATTGAGTCCACATTTGAAAAATGGTTTGCATGGTTTACAGATGGGTTTACAGTTGCATTATCAGAAGGCTCTCCCCTTCACATCTCAAATCATGCTGTGTCACAGGACCTAGCAGCAAAACAGAACTGAACAGAATTCTCTCTGGGTTTCTGCTAGAGTGGCAAGTAGAAAGGGGAAGTAAATCCTTTGTTATATAATGGATTTTTTTTTCTTTTTGGGGGGAAATAATTTTCGGTGGGGGGAAACCTTTTCTAATTAAGTCAAAATTGGTTAAATATTAAATTTGGTAAGATAATGTCATTTATGGTAGAAAAACCTCTTGAGGTTTTAAGGTATTTTTATCTCTTCCTTTGAAGTGAAAGGAATGACTAGAAACAGTAGTGTTAAATGGTTAATTTATTATTTTGTTGTTTCCATGGCTACACTCCAGGCAGATTGATGTAATATATGTGTTTTCTTTCTCACTCCCACCTCCCTCCTAGGCTTTTGTAGATTTCTTCTCTCAGTGCCTCCATGAGGAGTATAAGAGCAAGGGCATCTTTGTGCAGGTAAGTGGAGTTTGTTTCAGTTAAGTATCCCTGTTTTTGTATGGTTTCCACAGCAACAGTTGCTGTCTTGGCAACGAAAGAAAATCACATTCCTCAGTAAGCGATTGTGACGTGAGCACTCCCTTAGAGACATGGTTTCTTTTCCCTTATGCTCTTAGGTCTAGGTTTTTAAAAATTAGCCTTTCAAAATTTTAACTAGGATATCCAAACTAGAACTAAATGTAAACAGTTGAAGCATCATTATGTGAGTGATTATTGTTATTATTCCCCCGGTTTATTTTGAGACAATCTGACTCTTTAAAATTGTGGTAGCAAATCACAATAACATAATAAGATCTGTAGGCATGCAGTTCCGTGGCATGAGTCTATTCACACTGTTGAACAGTCACCACCACCATTCTTCTGGAACTTTTCTTCATCTCTCCAAACTGAAATCGTGTACGTTAACCACTAACTTTCCTTTCTCTCTCCCCCGGCCCCTGGCAACCGCCATCCTATCTTCTGTCTCCCTGGCATTACCTGTTCTTAGTTCATCCTGTGACTAGAATCGTTCAGTGTTTGGTCTTCTGAGATCAGATCACTTAGTATAGCAACTTGTGCTCATTTCACACGGCGCAGTGTGGGGATTGGGGCTAAGACAGTTAACCTATTTTCCCTGTTGATCTAGGACTCACATCAGGTCTGTTGGCTATTGGAGCCCTTGTTCCTACCACTAGGTTACGGGACCCATCTGTGCTCAGGAAATGGTGAAACCACAAAGTGTAGGCTGCTTGTTGCCAGATAATCAAGCTGGGCCTGAGAGTTATCTAGCTGTACTTTCTAAGCCTTTTTATTTTCAGTAATATTGGTGCTAAGTCACCCATCATGAGGAAGGGTGAGGCAAATGTTCCCTCATCTTTAGGGTCCACCGAAAGCCTGCTTTGTCCAAGCCGTCTCCTTAGCTTACTTCGTAGGGGTATCTACTGACCACTGACTTGGTATTGTTAATTTTCAGCTCCCTGTATTATAGGCTGCACTGGGGAGGACAGGGTTTGGGAGAATCCTGAATTTTATGCCTTTCCATGATGATACCATTTGTAATGCTGGTAACTGGAATCGCCTTGTAGATTGTATTTTGATAGCAAGGAAGCCAGTAACATTGGTAAAAGGTGAGGCTCCTATGCCTCTTGGTGTTACATTGTTGTCTTTCTGGTGAATTTAGTCATTTTTAAGCCCCACTGAGACTCTGCGGGAACTCTAAAGGTCCACTGGCTGGTACCCTGAAGGCTCCAGAGACGTGAAGTAGCATTGCCTTCAGAACACAGAAAGCAGTCCTGGGAGTAGCTAAGGCTGTCCCTTCTCTCGTTTCCACAGCCTGTTTTCCTCAAAGGTAGTTTCCTTGGATTCTCTGCCTGATATTAACCTGATATAACTAGCAACCACCCAAAGTACATTAGTGTTTGCCTTCTGAAATATCGTATTTTGATGAGCTTGTATTGTTCCCATTAATGAATTTTAAATTATTTAATTTCATCCATCATTGTCTTTCTTCCTAAGATTCACTTGAGGTCTAAATTTAGAATGAATTTATTAAGAAAAGGAAAATTCATATTTATGAAGAAAAGTGTGGCTGTCTTACTGTGGGAATAAATCCCAGGGCACTGAGGGGAGCAAAAAGATGTTTTCCCCTTGCCAGCTGAAACATACCCGTTTTTCTCTGGGTGGTGTTTCTGTCTTCCAGATTGGGGACTTGGGGGATTGGATGGCTTGTTCTACCTTCTATTCCATCCCATGTTTCTTGGGTGATCTCATTCACACACAGATCAGGTACTGGTGGCTTCTCTCACTGGCCTCAGGTGGCTGTACCTGAAGTTTAATATTGAATTCAGACCCCATAAGGCTGTTAGCATTCTTGCCAGCTATGTTCAGGCTAAAATAGACCTTGCAGTGTCTTCTTCATGATCTGCCCTTTGAACTATGACTGACTCCTCTTTAGGTCTGTTCCACATTTCCTCCAAGTGGCCTTTGTCCCTGAGCCCTGGAAGTCCATCCATTATCAAGGTTCAGATCATAGTTCATCTTCCCTTAGTCTTTATCTCATGCCCAGACACTCGATTTAAATTTCCCTTCTGCTTCCCTGGGCCTCACATATCTCTTATCTGCTGCTCAATGGGCTTTCCTTGGCCTGCTCATCAAAGTGGCTGCCTGTTTGTTTTTTGAGACAGTGTCTTGCAGTATAGACCAGGCTGGCCTTGAACTCAGACCTCCTGCCTTTGCCTCTGGGGTACTGGGATTGCAAGCATGCATCATCACACCCAGCTGTCTAATCCTCTTGACAGTTTCCTTTTGTTTTGCTGGTGCTGGGGATTGAATGTAGAACCTCTAGGCAAGTACTAGACAAGTGCTCTGCCACTGAGCTATGCCCCCAGCCATCGTTCTGGTAATGTTTTAGTCTCTAGCAAAGCACTCAGTCTAGAATTAGGTATTCCGTTCTCCTATTTCTTGTGTTTCCTTCAATCTGGACTCTGTCACTCTTTGATGCCATTGACATTTTGGAACAGCACAGCACTCCTCCCCACTCTTCTGTCTTGAACATCCCTCATTTGGGGCATATCTGATACATACATGTGACTAGATTCAGGATATAGTTTTTTATCCACAACAAGAGGAGCATACTGCTGTGCCCTTCTTAGGATATCACATGGGAAGATAGGAGTCTGTCTGTTGCACTAATAAGCCATCAGTGTAGAGACTCATTAAAACATGCCAATCTCCTACTTCCTTAGACAGTTTGCCTTAGATTTAGCATCTTACACTTTCTTCCAAACTTGCCTTATGAAGAGATACTCCGTTTGGATTTTAGTCATTTCAAAGCCATAGTCAAAATGAAAGCATGGTGACTTCGGTGATCCCTTGGTCCAGTCTAGCTTTATGCAAACCCCATTTATTACTTGTGAACTTAGAGAGAGGGAGGAAAAGACACCAAGCACAAAGTCAGCAGACCAAGATATGGTTCTGCTGTCACCACTCAGTGGTCATCTGACCTAGGCAGAATTTCTGTATTGCTTTGAGCCTTAATTTCTGACTTCTGAAGGCAAATGGGATGAAAGAGATGACGTACAAAGACATCAAAAACTGGGAAGTAATAGTAAGTATAGAGGAGAGAGAGAAGCAGCATGCATTTATGGAGCACCTACAATATACCCCATGCTCACTCATTATTGCCTCATTTGAGCTTGTTATTAACCCTACCTCATGTCACAGATTGGAAAATAAAAATTAACAGTTGTATGACTTGTCTAAAGTCAGTGGGTGTCTGCTGTTTGTCAGTGAGGTAACAAAGGTAAGTCAGACTCAAAATTCCTGCCTCGCGGCACACAGAGGAAGAAGACAGATATTCCAACACATTACTCATTGTAGGCCCAAAACGAGAGGTATGTGTATTATGCTTCACATTTCTTCAGTCGGGAAGTATGTATGTAGAGTGTAAATTTTGGTGTGGCAGTTGGGGATATAGTAGCAAGAAAGACAGTGAACAAGAAAGTAGGGATTATGGTGGTTCTCTAGCATCAGAGTGCTGTGAAAACTCACGGAGGCTGTGCATCTCTGCGGGTGGAGAGAGTGCAGGGAGTTACTCATCCAGGCTTGTGGAACCCAAGGCTGCGGGTCTGCAGGCCTTGGTTCTCAGTGGTGGTGGGGTCTGCACCATGCAGTTGTTCTCCCTAAACCCGGGGAATGGTCCTAAAGTATTATAAACCAGGAGATCAGTTGCCAGCTGAAATTGACCCCTAGGGTTGTTGACATTGTCTGACCCTGTATGTGAGGAAGCAGGATGAGATTGCATGAACCCAGTTGTGGGTTTCAGCTGCCCTGAAGTGGAAGTGGATTTTCTCATTCTTAGCGAGACCAAAGAATACACCATTTAAATGTATACTTAACACCGTGAGGAAACCCTGTGGCCTCCACTTCATGAAGCTGCAGCCTTCTAGTGCTTTGTGATGAGAGCTGATCGTTAATTCAGTTTAAAATGTGTTTTTAATCAGAAAGGATTCGGCTTCTGTGAGATTTAGAAGGCAAATAGGACAAATTAAGATTAAAAAAAATATGTTTTGTTAAAATGTTGTTGCTTGTAGTAATCATAAATCTATTGGGCTTCAAAGAAATCTAAATGTTGGGAAATGGCTACCAAAATTGAAAACAGAGATCCCTGTCCATTTTTCTTGTTAGTTACTACCAACAGTAGAAGAGGTAATGGAGTGCCTTTTAGTGCCATTGGAGTCCAAATCGAAATGTAAAGTGATGTAGGATTCTTGCTGGAAATACAGCTGTGCCAACTTGGAGAAAATGGACTCCAACCAGGTGACTCTCATTGGTGCCAGTGATGTCGTTTTTTTCTTGACCGTTTGCTGTAATCCTGTGCCAGAAGATCTACATAACTAAAGTCTACATGGAGTACTGTGTGTCCAGAGAATGAAGGGCCGTCCTCCACCGGCAGATTTTCTCTGGAACTTGATGTTTCTATACCTCTCACAGGGTATAAAGATGGAGGTGGGTTCTTTTCTCATTGCTTGTGATCATACAAGCATTAGAAAACTTAGAAGAGAATTGCTAGTACATGCTAGGGCTCTACTCTCACACTTAGCCTGTTTATTTGATACTCTTCCTAACATAGTAAAGATTGCAGTTGTTCCCGCTTACACAGGGATTAAAGGTTTGGATCAATAGTGTAGGTTGTATGTATATAGCAAGCCAGATTTAGTTCAGGTTGGTCTGATTTCAACCAGGGCTGATGGTCCTCCCCTATTTTCCTACTGACTCTTTCTTTCTCCGAAGTACAGTCCATCAGATCACTGAGTACTAAACCAAGTCTGTTCTGGAGATGTGTCCAGTCTGGCTACTTCTTGTGACATCATTGCCACTACTTTAATCTCAGGTACCATTGTGTCTTACCCTGGACTGTCTCCCTATCTGGCCTCCTGTGCTGGATAGTCAACTTGACATAAGCTAGAGTCATTTGGGAAGAGGGAACCTCACTTGAGAAAATATCCCCCCCCATTGGCCTGTAGGGCATTTTTTTGATTGATGATTTATGGGGGATAAAGAGGGAGACACCTCACAGTGGGCAGTGCTATCTCTGGGCTGATGGTCTTTGGTGCTATAAGAAAGCACCAAAGCAAGATATGAGAAGCAAGCCAGTAAGCAGTGTTCCCCCATGGCTTCTGCTTCCTCCAAGTTCCTACCCTGCTTGAGTTCCTGTCCTGACTTCCCTGGATGATGGACTGACTCTAACTAGGCTGAAATAAGCCCTTTCTTCCCCAGGTTGCTTATGGTCATGGTGTTTTATCACAGCAATAGCAACACTAACTAAAATACCCCCTCCACCGCTGTCCTTGCTGATAGCCCCTGTTGTCTGCTCACTGTAGCCAGAGTTGGTGAAGCAAAATCCAGTCATATCACTTCCCTGCTTAAAATTCCACCAAAGCTGCTCATGTCCTTTAGAGTAAAATTCTGAGTTTTGGGACCCACAGAGTAGTACCCTTGGCTGCTCACCTCTGTGTAAAGGCCCTGTAGTCAGATCACCCAGGCTAGCTAGCCTCTGCCCTTGGAGCATCAGAACATCACTCAAATATGATCCTATCTGAGAGGCCTTTCTTGATAACCTAACTGCAGATATGGCCTCCACCATCAATGCTCTTTGCCCATATCCCTCTGTAAAATTGAGGGCTCTGTTTTTTGTACAATTAACATACATATTCCACATGTTTGAAGGCAGGTTCTTTGTAGGATCAATAGTTACCCAGAGTGTACCTAAGAAATGCTAGAATTAAATAAAATAAATTATAAATTAAAAAAAAAAAAAAAAAGAAATGCTAGAATTTATTCTTGTTGCAGACGTATCTATCATCAGAAAGATTCTTTTGCCTCACATTTTCTGGATTGTCTAAGTTCTTTGTAACCACTGAGTTAGTCAAGAGGGCTTTTATGGAAAACTCATAGTCTGCAAGTAGAGAAATGCATACAGCTAAACTATAAATACGTGTTTAGTCATTCAGGTGTTCTGGAGGACTTCAGATCCTGAGGTTTCGATAAGTGAAGACAGAGATTTAAAAAAGAAGTGAAGTTTCCCTGAACTCACAGGAACCCCAGCCTCTGCCTTAAGAATGTATACAGGCTAGAGAGATAGCTCAGTCAGTGAGAGTGAAGTAAAACTGGACATGATGGCTTGGGCTCGGGGAAGAAGGAATGCAGGCAGATTCCTGAAGCCCATTGGCCAGCTTCAGGCTCCACAAGAGACCCTGCCCCCAAGAAAAAAGGTGGAGCATGATCAAAGAAAGAGATCTGAACGCATATCCTTCTGACACGTACACACACATCACATACAACTTGGAAAAGAAAGAAAACAACAGAAGACTGTGTGCTGACTGCTGTCAGCCTAATGCTGAAATTGTCCTGGAGCTGGCTTAACTATGCTCTTCCTTTGCTGGACCAGAAGAAAGGTGAGGAAGCAGGGAGGGAGGGACCACATGGATCTAGAGAAGGCACATTAACACAGATTAGATGCCACATGCAGAAGAATCCTGTTCAAAAGAGCAAAGGCTGCTACTCCTTGCTTCACATTTCCCCAAAGCATTATCACAGAAAGTTCTGATCGTTTTTAGGTTTGAGAAGTCTTACTTAGTTCACAGTTGACTCTGCCATGTGAAGTTCCAAGACTCAGTGTTAGATTCTTGCACATCTGCCATGTGGCTTCTGGCTTCCTTCTTCCCACTACCCATGGCATCCAGAGCACGTGCTCTATGAAAACCATAGTCTAAGCAATCTACTCTAGGGATTAAGGGGAGAATAATATACCAAATTGTGGTCTCCAGGAATTTTTTATTTTAATAAACTGAGCAGAGACACAGCATCATCAGCTCTGCCTTATGGTCTAACTAATTATTTCCAGTTTGAGATTCTAAATTTGGAAACTAGGGTATTTGCCCACAGCTGTGGCTGTCAGGGTCAGGCTGTTTCTGAGGGGGCAAAATTTGTAATGGTGATTTGTTGAGCTTAAGTGACTTTTCAGTGTTACTCCGTTGAAAAACTTCCTGTTACAGTATAGGTGTATTTCTGATTTTGTTTCCCATAATGCTTTCCTGCATAGGCAGAGGATGGATGAGTTATTGTTTCTTGGGCATTTATTTACCTTCGTAGCTTTTTGATATAAACATTTCTATACTTTCCATTTTTATACTTTTACATATTCCTTTTAATATCCTTCGCAGCTAGATCAGTAGGCTTGCCTTTGTTGAGACAGATGATCTTTCTTAAGCTTCAGAATATTTAAAATGCTGCCTGAGTGGAAAGGGCCTCGGTGTTGTTCAGTGAATGTGTGCGTATGTTCAGTGCACATGAAGTACAATTCCATACTGCCTTCAGTGGACTGTCACTGCCTGGCCGGGTACCGAGTGCTGCTTTCAGCACTGAGAATGGAGGTGGATACAACTTGTCTTCTTGGTCGGGTTCAAGAGCTTGCTCAGCACTTGGATTTGTTTTCTTTTAGGCTGTACCAAACTCCTTTCAGTCCCCTGAGGATGCCTTGCTCTTCACAACTCTTCTCTGCTCCTGTTGTTCCTTTATCTTTTTACCGGGCTGAGTCCTCTATTTCCTTTAGGGCTTAGCCCAAAAGCTATTTTTTCTCTGAACCCTTCATACTTCAGTAGGCCACTGTTAGCCACCTTGACTTCCAGGGTAGAAGTACCCAAGCCTTCCAGCGTAGAATTTCCATTTCTTAGTTGGGAAAATATAACTTGACCAGGAATTCCCAAGTACACATGTCTTTTCCTGCCCCCCTCCTCCCATACCTGGAGGATCCTTCAGAATCCCACCGCAGGCTAGCTGAACCCTAAAGCCATGCGTTATCTTGTGGTGCCACCATGTGGTTCAGTCAGGCAGTGCAACTGAATTCTCCTGCACTATCAGAATCGTCCAATTTATGCCACTTACATCTTCTGAGAGAGAAAAATGGAGGAGAGAAAGGTGCAGAGCATTATGCACAGGTGAAAGACATAGTTACAGGCTGGCTTCATCTCTGGAGCGCAAGACTTCCCAGCACCCCTTGTAGACTGTGTCCTCTGGAAAGGTCTTCTCAGTCTTATTATAACCAGGAAGCCTGAGGCAAAAATGAAGAAAGCTGTGCACATGCCTGTTGTTACCTGCTGTCAGAGTTTGTTTACACATGGGTCTGCCCTGCTTGGCTCTTCCAGGTAGTGAGCAAACAGTTGGACCCCGCGATTCACAGCCTGTCAACGTGACCCTTCCCTGGTCTGTCTTCATACTGATGGCACAAAATGGACAAAACATTTTGCTCATTAAAAAAAGAGAGATAAAGGTGTATTAATAATCCCACTAAAGAAATCCTCAGAAGTCAAGTTACATAATCAAAGTCATCCCCCATTGACGTGCTCTAGTGGCAGTTACTTAGTGCAGGGTCTGTCTTCAAGGGTGAGAAAGATGGAAAGTCAGACCAGTTAGATGTCTTAATACATGGGTTGAAATTTAGCTCACACATTAAGGACCATGAGCTACTCTTGGACTTATACTTGGGAGTGAGAAGCATACAAAATTATAAAAAAAAAATGCATGAATATGCAAACCCCCAAAGAGATGTGGGGCTGTTCCTTCCACTCTCAGCAGAAAAGAAATACAGAGTGTGGAGAGACCTCAGCTTTATATGTAATGTGTACATTTTCACTTCAACCACATATTGAACTGATCCTTTTCTTAAATAGCAATACCAACAGACCTCAACCTTTCTTTCTTCTACACTTGTGAGGGGAACAAGTGTTTGGTGAGCTACTGTAAATCTGAGGTCTTTTTGCATCACAAAAGGAACCTCTCTCCTCATGTCTCCAAGACTCGTTATGACGGAGGTCCCTTGTGTTCTGTCATGCCCAAGACACTGAGAGGGTATGCAGTGGAGAGCCTAGCATTTGTGAAGTGCCTGAAAAAGCTCAGGTTTGCATTCCCAACCCGACACCTGCCCTGCCACATGACTTCTGTCACGCAGGCTATTTTCTTCTTGTTACACCAGCTCTTCCCAAAACAGAAGAAGTGGTCCTGTCTTAACAATAGCAGCTTGTAAAACTTGAGGAGCAGGACGTGATGACATGAGGGAAGAGAGTGGTGAGCTAAGGTTGGGGAGTGAAATGTGTCTTTGGGAAGGACTGAAGCTGATAGGGCACACTTAATTCACCAGGAGTGCTGGGGCAAAGCAGTGCTCCCCATCGGACACCAGAATCTCCTTCTTGACCAGGACAGGAAGGACAGCCTGAGCCTCGGCTCCCCAGCTGTCTGCCCACTGCTTTCCTTTGAAAGGTTCAGAAATGGTTGCTTCTGCTTATTTTTCATATTTCCCAGCCTCCAATCTTGTTTTACCCAAAGGTCATTGTACAGTTCATGGCTTTGCTGTTATATGTTCTGTGAAGTCAGCTTTAGATAGCAGCGTGGCCGTCCCTCTCTCTAAAGATACAGACTCTAGATTTCATGAGGATGCTTCGACGGCTGGACAGTCAGGCGTCATGCTCAGTTTGGAGTTGGTAGCCTTCCTAATTGATGGCATGTTTTGTTTTGTCTTTTTCTCTCTTTGTGTGTGTGTTTGGATCCTTTCTAGAGTGTCCTGCCATACTTTGTAGCTACAAAACTGGCAAAAATACGGAAGCCAACTTTGGATAAGCCCTCTGCAGAGACGTTTGTGAAGTCTGCAATTAAAACAGTAGGTTTGCAGTCCCGAACCACTGGATATGTGATCCATGCTCTCATGGTATGTATAGTTCTAAATCTTACTATATTTTCTAGTTTGGGCATTTCTTTCTATATTATCTCATAGGATCAAAATGTATACTTTGCCAGACAAGGTGGTACATATCATTAATCCTAAAAAAGACATTTGTATTTTATTTCAAACTGTATACTTAAGAACTGTAAAATCTCTGTAAGTAATAGTGTTGAGAAATGGAAGATGGCCGACTTCAGTTTAGCTCATTTGTGGGTTGTGCTTATGTATCTCCCCAATTTCTTTCCCTAGGGTTCAATAAACTCAATCTTGCCTCGTTGGATTTATTTTAAAATAACCATGGGTTTCAACAAGTCCTTGCGGACTCGCTATCTGAAGAAAACCAAGAAGAACTAAGTGTTGATGAGTCAGTGAGCCCCTTGGGGTACCAAGTGCCTGGACCTGTACACGTTCACCCAGGGCACCAGATGCCTAGACCTGTACACGTTCACCCAGGGTACCAGCCTGTCCCCAGAGTCTCCACTGTTGTCTCAGTAATTACTAACACGGCCAAATGTTGGCATAATTGTAGGAAAACAAACTCCTTTTAGAGGCTTTTAACATATATTCTGGATACAACCAGGAGTAATTTGAAGTAATTTGAATGTAAATGCCGAAAGTCTGAGACTGCTTTGACAGAAAGGAACAAATCCCAGAATGCCAGTGGTCACCTTAGATATTGTCTGGAACCTACTGTAAAGTGTAATGTCTAGCTACTTTTTTGTTGTTTAACATTAGAAGGAACAGGGCTTAGGTAATTTGTTATGGGTGGACGCAATGCAGTTTACATAGATTAAGATTTTCTAAATATATGTTCCAGCTTATGTATTTATATGGAACCATTCTTCTCAAAAGTATCTAATGACATAAAGAGAATCGAAATACAGAGTTCTTTCTGACACATGGCTCCACAAATGTTATCCTTGTAACACATATTATGTCTTTTCTGTTCAAATGTATGTAAGTACTGAACACTGTATAGTATGATTGAAATGTAAAGGCAAGTGGACCAAAATGTCCCTCAAGACCAACAACATTGGGTTGGGGATTTAGCTCAGTGGTAGAGCGTTTGCTTAGTGAGCGCAAGGCCCTGGGTTCGGTCCTCAGCTCCGGGGGAAAAAAAAAGACCAACAACATCATGTGGTACCACTGGGATCCAGGAAAAACAACCCGTGTAAACACCCAGCTTTCTTATGTCTGCATTGCACCCTGACATACTCCTTCGTGGTAGTGACGGGTCATGGAAATGGCATTGTTCTAAGTTGGTGTCCTATTAGAATTCATATATATGCTTTTAATAAAAAGTGATGTAACCATGGTGTTGAATGAAAGCCTATTTTTGATGATGGAAACTAAAGCCCCAGTTACATTGCCTTAAAGTAAGCTAAGGCTGACTCTAAGTGTCAAAGTGTACACAAGGATGTCACCAGGAAGGATTCAGTACTGTGAAATATGCAAGGACTGTCAGCGTGTGCATAGGCTGCAATTATAGTTTAACAGACCAGCAAGTCTATTTTTAAAAAATGTATTGAAGTGTTTAAATATTTCGAACTTTTAGTTTGACCAGCCAGGAAAACACCCCACCCCACCAACATAACACACACAAAATGCTGTCTGCTCTTAAAATCGTTATGTAAGATATTCTAGTAGTTACCAATTAGGAACACATAATCTCGGAATATAGGATAATCATTTAAATAGGGCATTTAGCTTAATGAAAAGCACATCTTCATCCTGTTCCCCATCATTTTGTTCTAGAACTGGTAGCCTGGGTGCTGTTTTCTGTGCGCTTCCACTTTGGTCTCGTGGTTTGGGTTGAGAGGGTTGGTCGTGTAGGCGAGAGGAGGAGGACTGGTCTACAGGCATGACAAGCTGCAGGGGCAAACTGTTTCCTGGAACCAGTTAGATGGTAGTTGTAGTCCAGCTGGGAAATCCCTCAGCAGCTTCAAAACTCTCCTGTTCTGGCTTTAGCTGCTTCAGTGTGTCAGGTGCTCTCCTGTGTTTAACACTCAAGGATGAAAGTAATGACAGGAAAAGGTAAATGTGAAGTAAGGGCTTTGAAAAGAAAGGTTTTACTAAAACTGTATACTCGAAGCCATTCAATCAGCGAAGCATATTTTGTAGACACAGTGTTCAGCTTTCCATTGACAACTTCATATTCTCTGTATTCTCACATGTGCCGGGTCTCATGTATCCCATGCTGGCCTCCAACTCACTTTGTAGCTGAGGATGGCCTTGGTCTTTGAATCCTCCTGCCTCTGCCTCACGAGTGCTGGGATTATGCGTGTGGACTACCACACCTGGTTTTCTTTTATGTTAATTTTTTATAGTTTTGCTCTTGATGGTACTGGAGATTAAACTCAGGACCTCATGCGTTCTAGGCAAATATTTTACCACTGAACAGAATCCCTAGCATCGGCTGTTTGATGCCAGCCTGGGCTATATAGCAAGATTGCTTTTTTTTTTTTTTTTTGAGAATTTCACACATACAGTCAATGAAATATCCAATCTGCCCCCTATTGCTGCTTTCCAAGTTTCCCAATATTCTCCCAACACAACCCACTCCCAACTTCGTTTTTATTTTTTTCAAGGTCTCTCAAAAGAGGGAGAACACTCTCTAATATTGCCATTTTTGAGACAGTTTTTGAATTTTATTTTATGTGTATGGATGTTTTGCCTACATGTGTGTCAGTGTGCCGTGTGTGTGTGTGTGTGTGTGTGTGTGTGTGTGTGTGTGTGTGTCTGGAAGAAGGTGTCAGATCCTATGGAACTGGAGTTATAAACAGTTGGGAGCTGCCATGTGGGTGCTCGGTATTGAACCCAGGTCCTCTGGGAGAACAGCCATTGCTCTTAACTGCTGAGCCATCCCTCCAGCCCCCATTAAGACAATTTCCTATTTGTGTACCCTGTTGTGCACAAAGACATTTAGCCCTATACAACATCCCAACCACAGTGTATAATCTGGATCTAGTCAAGAAGTAGCAAGAAAAACTGCAAGTCAAGGAATATTCTACAAAATTCTGAGCCTAGCTGGGCATGGTGTTGTACACCTGTGATCCCTGCACGGGATGCTGAGGCAAGAGTCTCTCAGTTTCAAGGCCAGCCTGGACTGTATTCAGAGGTCATCATATCTCTCATGAGCCTATACTGTACTCGTCAGAACACATTTCAGATGAGACTTGAAGAGATGTGACAACTGAGTGCAGCAGAATAGTCCTGTGTTGGATCCAGTTCTAACACCAGACCCCTGGGCAAATTCAAGTAAAGGTCAGTAAATTAGCTTCCTGCGTTTGATAATTATACTTTGGTAACTTGATAGAAACACCACCACTCACTTTCTAAGTGTGCTGTTATATTTTCCACGGAGAATGGAACATGCTATGTGCAACTGGGTCTCAGAAAACCCACTGAAACACATGCAGAGGGAGTGATAGTGCAGAGCTCAGCGTTAATGTGTGGAGAATCTAGATGAAAGAATTTGTAAAGTGTTTGTTGTGGCTGTGAATTCCATGTAATCTGGAATTTCAAAATAGAAAGCTAAATAGCTTCTGTTAACAGCTCGGAGCTGCAAACTGATACGCTCAGGAGGGCTGTTGATGCCTCTACCTCAGCCCTGCCCCCTGGGAATGGAAACAGCACCTCTCTCCTGTCTTAGAAGCATCAAGCAATACCTTTGAAGTACTAAGAACCCAGCATGGTATAGAGAGTATGAATAACACCTCAGACACCATCTGAACAATTAGTCACCTTACACGGAAAGGGGTCTTTGCAGATAGATGTAGTTAAGAATCTTGAAGCCAGGCAACAGGGGGCCAGGGTGCACATGCCTTTAATCTCAGTACTTGGGAGGCAGAGGCAGGCAGATCTCTGTGAGTTCGAGGCCAGCCTAATCTACAGAGCTAATTCCAGGACAGCCAGGACTACACAGAGAAACTCTTGAAAAGCAAAACAAATGAAAAAGGAATCTAGAGAGAGAGGGAGGGAGGGAGGGATGGATGGGGGTGCTGAGGGAGATTATCTAAATGGCTCCTAAGTACCATCACAGCGGATATGCAGTAAGAGACACAGGTGATAACAGATGACAGAGGGGCGCAACAAGGCCATGGAGGGGACTTGGAAAGAAGGGGTTCAGTGTGGCTGGAAAGGTATAGAGGATAAGGGGGCATATGATCAAAATACGTTATATGGGGGCTTTAATTAGGGAGGGGTAAGTAAACTTAAATAGCAATAAGGATGTCTGAAATATTTACAAGAAATCATACTATTAACTATACCTAAAAATACCTATAATACATGTAAGTCTGTATACTTCCCATATATAGATTAAATGGAATTTCCCCATCCAGACTGGCAGTGTTCTCCCCAGGAGCCAACAAAAACGCCAACACCAGGCATAAGAATCCCTCCTTTGAGTTCTTGGTCAGGGTTGTCCATGACACTCCTAAAACATCATAGGCTATTGACATTGCCCTTACTTGATCCTTGGAGGTGAAGGATAAGTCCCTACTGCTGAAAACATGTATACCTTAGACACAGGACCCAGAGGACCCAAGTTGGTCTGACCTAAAAGCCTCCTTCCTGAGGACTAGCTTTCATGGTCACTGAAGATGTCAAGCTTCTAAAGGAACCAATGGCTCTCTGTTGGACTTAAGGCCCTCTCAACCAGAGGGAGATTATGTTTGGTACTGGAAACCTGGGGCTAGTTGAAGCTATGGATCTTGGAAAAGAACCTACAAATGCTACTTTACTAAACTGGCATCATCCCTAACTGCTTGCTAAATATTTGTCCTTCTACCCACAGACAAGTATAGTTCTCACCCCTCATTAAGGAAACTTCTCTTTACAACAAATGGAGACCATTACAGAAAACCACAACCAACCAAAATAGAGTTGTGGAGCCCAGACAGAACTGACCAATCTGTAATACGAGTCCTGCACCTCAGGCTCTGGGATCAGAGGAGGTGGAAAGATGGTAAGAGCCAGAGGAACGGGAAGTTTTCTGTGAAATTACCTCCTAGAAATGTCATTATTTCCACAGTGGAATCCTATCATTATTCTGTGCTGTTCATTTGTTTTTAACATGGTGGGTGTGTGTGTGTGTGTGTGTGTGTGTGTGTGTGTGTGTACGTGTACGTGTACGTGTACATGTAAGCCACAGTGCTTGCGTGGAGGTCAGAGGACAACTTGTGGAAGTCAAGTGTCTTCTACCATGTGTTTTATTGGACTTGAACTCAGATCCTCAAGCTTGGCAGCAAGCACCCTTCCATGCTAAGCCGTCTTTGTGCTGACTTCATTGCAGCTGTGTAGTCTACTTTTGGGTTCCATGTCTCTGCTGGTTTGGAGGTTGTGTGTAGTATCTTCTGATGTTCGCTCCTGGACTTTCCTGATTTTTTTTTTTTTTTTTTTTTTTTTTTGAGCCCTATCCAACTGAAAGTTCTCTGGTCCCTGGACGTCATCATAAGGACTTAAGAGCATGGGCACTCTGAGCGGCCCTTTCCTGATTACATATGATTGTAAACCAAAATTTGAATCTTTTTAAAATCCCATGTGTTGATATTTTCATGATTCTTATTTGCACACATTTATGTAAAATGACCGGCCTGGGGGAGGATGGTTTAGTCTAAGGTTCTTGCCTTGCAAGCCAAGGTCCTGAGTTCCTCCCCCTAGAAACTGTGTAGAAATGCCAAACATGGGACTTCCATTCTGGGGAGACAGATATGAGGATTTCTGGGCTCTCTGGTCAGCCCCCCCCCCCCCCCCCCGCCCCCGCCCCCAAGTCTACTTGGTGCACTCCAGGCCAGTGAGAAACCCTGTCTCAAAAGAGATGGACAATATCCCTGAGGCTGACGCCGAGACACACGTATACTCACCTCACAGGTGCATAAAAATAGTCACTCATTTACCATCCTTACACACCTTTCCCTTGTCACCCCAGACCTTTTATTAATTAGCATCACTTTTTTCTTTATTGATATTATTTCAAATAGTAGTGTGATTTACAGTTAATGGTATCTTAAAGACTGGGATTCTCCCAGCTTTGCTGTGAGTCCAGCAATCAGTATCAGATGGCGTCGAGTAGGAGGTGATACGTGCTGACTTGCTGTTCCCAGGTTTTCTGCAGGTGGATCGGAGTGCTACTTTTTATTAATTGACTTGGTTTGAGGATGTCTCCACATTATTGTCTAGTTTTCATTTCTGAAAGGTGATCAGATGTCATCTCCTTGTCTCCATCTCACTGCCAGGTCTTCATCCTGCCATTGGTTCACACGTTCTCAGGTCCCCTCACGAGTCTTACTACTACTGGAGCTAATGGTCACTGGTTTTCTAAACTGTTCGATTCTCTTCCACATTTACTTAACTTATTAGGCCAACCCTTTTGTATTGTATTTGTATCATTTTAAAACTCAGTGTTTACAAACTAGACTCTGTGTTTGTGTGTGTGTGTGTGTGTGTGTGTGTGTGTGTGTGTGTGTGTGTGTGTGTTCCTTCCCATGCCCATGCATGCTTTTTGTTTTGTTTTGGTATTTATTGTTGATTTTATTTTTTCTTTTTTTAAGTTTGTTTTGAATTTTCTTGTTTTTTGAGAGAGAGAGAGAGAGAGAGAGAGAGAGAGAGAGAGAGAGAGAGAG
>CABHPQ010159350.1:34523-46411 GCA_902168405.1 Peromyscus aztecus
GTGTGTGTGTGTGTGTGTGTGTGTGTGTGTGTGTGTGTGTGTGTGTGCTTTCTTTTAAAACATTTTTAAATATGTAGGGGTGTGCATGCTCAGGCGTGTGTGGTGGTCAGAGGACAATTTTGAAGTTGAACTCTGGTCACCAGATCTGCTGAGCAAGTGTGTTTACCTGCTGAGCTGTCTTGAAGGTCCTGTTGTTTGGTCTTTCTTGTGGGGGGTGGGGGAGGAGGGGGCTCATGCATGCATGCACGTGTACACGCACCACATGTGCAGGCGTGCTCTCAGGGGCCAGAGGAGGAGTTATATATGACTGTGAGCCCCTTGGTGTGAGTGCTGGGAATGGAACTGGGGTCCTGGGCAAGAGCAGCAGACACCCTTAGTGGATAAGCCATAGTCTTCCAAGTGCTGTCACTCTGTTGTTTCTGTTCCAAAGTCCTGTTTGGCTTACTGTGTTCTAGGGGAGCTCTGAGGGATGTTCCTCTGCAGATCTAAGCTTCCTTTCTCCTTTCCTGAGCCTGGGGCCTCTGACAACCTGGCACCACTTCATCCTGTGTAAGGCATCTGTCTTGTCTCAGCTCTTATGCTTTCTAGAGATTTCTGTAATTAGTCTTCTGTCCCCACATTGGGTTTCGGCGTTATTCTCAGGGGAAACTGCTGGGTTCTTGTTCTCACTGCTTACTGATTTCAGCTCTAGTATGTTTTTCCCCTTTTGGTTTAGTGAGTTTTCTGGCCCTTAGAGATCAGACTGGTTTCTTGTGAATCTAGCCTTGCAGTAAAATGCTCAGAGTGTTAACGAATTCGTTTTGCAGGAATTTGGGTCTGGACTAATTATTTGTTTTGTGTTTTAATTGGTGGGGATTTCATCTGATACAAGCAATGAGATAGAATAAAAACAGCATTGTGGAAACTAGACATCTACAAATGGGAAACAGAAACAGCTTTCATCTGGCATTCACAGGGTCTTCAGCCCCTCCCTCAGTTCTTCTCACCTAACTTTACTGCAGATGTCCTGCTACTCCTGCTGGAAGCTTCCTGAGTTCTTCCTCTCTTTTCTCTCTTTTCTCTCTCTCCCTCCCCATTTTCTTACAGTTTAGATGTTTTGCTAGCTACTCTCTGTTATTGTAAAACTCTTTTTAAGTACATGAAGCAATTAACTTAGAAAGGGGAAAAGTTTGTTTTCATTCACAATTTTAATTTTTAATAATATTTATTTTATGTGTATGAATGTTTTGCCTGCATGTAGAACTGTACATCAGTGCCTGAGGAAGCCAGAGGAGGGCATCCAATCATCTGGAATGGGAGCCATGTGTTTGTGGAACATGGAACCTGGGTCTTCTGCATGAGCAGCCAAGGGCTCTTAACTATGAAGCCATCTCTCCAGCCTCCAAAATTTTTTATTTTAATTTTGAAAGTTCTGATCCTCTCTTGACCTCCCAAGTGTTAGGATTACAGGTATAAAGCACCACAGACCATTTATGTGGTACTGGGGATAGAACCTAGGCTTTGGTGCATACTAGGGAAATACTCCGTCACCTGAGCTATATTCCCAAGTCTACAATTTATTTATGTATTGCTTTTCTTTTTTGGGTGTAGGGCAGGTATCATGTTGCTCAGGTTTCTCTAGAACTTGCTGTGTAGGTGAGGATGACCTTGAATTTCTGACTAACTTTGAACTTAAAATTCTCCTGCCTCTGCCTCCCACTGGTAGAATTCCAGATGTGTACCACATGCCAGATTTTCTCTTTCAGATGGTTCTGGGAATTGAAGCCAGGGCTTCGAGCATGCTAGCCAAGCAGTCTACCCACTGAACTCCTCTTCATCCCCTGGTTCACAGCTCTAGAGGTTTCAGTCTGTGATGTTGGCTCCATTGCTCCGTTGGGAATGAGCAGCTATCATGGGGTGGTGGTGGTGGTGGAGAGGAATTGGCTTACCTTAGGAAGGCAGGGAGCAGGAAGAGAAAGAGTAAGTGCCAGGGTGGCCCATGTGCCCCCCACCAAGGTCTCATCCCCATGTTACTGAAAACTTACAACCAGAGCCTTTAAGCTTTTGGGGGACACTTACCCAGCATACAGCAGGTTCCCATTCCCACAAATGACTGGGCTGTATCTTAGATCTGTTTTAGTCTTACAAGAAAATAAGCAGAAAGAAGAGGTCCCATAAAGCCCCTCCCTCCTACCTGTTCTAGCATCGTATTTCAGTGTGATGTACTGTGGCTGACAACTGGCAATGTTCCGTTATTATAGTAAAGGACTAACATCAGCTTCTCCCTTTTCTATGAATTGTAGCTAAATGTGGCATACATTCCCCACTGTCATGTCATACTCAATGGCTTCCATTCCCTGAACATCCCTTGTGGTTCACCTAAGGATCTGTCCCCTCCTCTACCTCAACCTTTTGGCTCTGACCCTTTTACTATCTTCAGAATTTTGCCTTTCCTGGGGTGTTAAGTAGGCAGGACCCTGCAGTGTGTGGCCTTTCAACCTGGCTTCACTTTGTCAACATGCATTGAGGCTTCGTATCTTTTGAGGCTGTGCTTTGCATCACAGAATAATGTTGCACTCTCTGGATGCCCCACTGTTTATTAGTCATCCACCTACTGAAGGACATCTTGATTGCTCCTGACCTGGGTACAATCAACTGTGGCTTGTTTGCCCTTGGAATCACATGGCTGTGGATCATGCCTCCTGCTCAACCTCATGACATCCTATGCGACATTCACTAGTGCCGAAAAGGATAAAAATTCAGAATCCAATGTATCATTCATTTTTTATTCATACCACTTTTGCACCATTCGCAAGTCAAAGAATTTTAATGAATCACTGGAAGAGACCAATTTGCAAATAAAGATTATTTTTGGCTGTATTAAGTATATTCAGACATGGAAGTACTGACTTTGATCTGCCTTCAGTTAAAATTCTTAGTACAGTTGTTGGGTTGGAGTAGGGAATAAAGAGACTGACGGTACTAATGCTAGTTCAGTCCCCAAGCCTGCGTAAAGGTAGACCAGTGGCCTGAGGTCTCTGGGATCATTTTTCTGAGTCATCTTAGGGACACATATTCTAGAACCTTCTTGGGACTGGTGAGATGACTCCGTGGATAAAGGTGCTTGTTGCCAAGCCTGATGACCTGAGCATGATCCCAGGGACCCACATGGTGAAAGGAGGGAACTGACGACCACAAGTTGTCCTCTGACGTCCCACAAGTGTGCGCGCACACACACACAAATGGAGTAAAATGAATGAATGAACGAGTAGAGTAAAAATAAATAAAACCTCCACCAGGCCTTTGTGAACACTGTTACCTCTCAGAATCTCCCCTGTTCGCTGGATTTTTGTCTGTAGTTCCACGTCCAGTGAGACTGTTAACTGCTCCCTACAGCTTGGGGCTGTGTCTTTTCGGCATTTACAGTCATGTTAGCACTGCCAGGTCCAATTTCCTGCTGGCATCTGGGGAAGCACCTTCAGTCCCTCAAGGCTGCTTGGAGTTGGTGGAGACTTGAAAAGCTCGCAGCGAGCATGCTCCAGAGTTAGCAGGACCCCTTCTTACAGTCCTTCAAGCTAGGAACTGCTGAGTCCCAGGTGGTGGGACTCAAGCTAGGACTCTCTCCATGCAGCGGCATCCCTGGCAGCTATGAACACAGTGTGCCATTATTTTCCTTGGTTTGGACTTCCCCGGGAGTACAGCAGCCGGTACTCCGCATGCTACATGTGATTGAAACAGGGAGGTTTGGCAAGACTCTAGTGTGAAAATCAGCCTCTGAAAATAGGCTCGTATGTAGCTCACTCTACACCACATGTAAGAGCCAGCAGCCCTTAAAACATCTATCGGTTTTCCAGCCAGGGGCCGGAATAACCATTGAATGAAGACTGGTCTCCTGCAGAAACCAAGCAGCTGCAGAATGGACAGAGCACTCTGCAGGTGCTTGCAAACTGACATGAAGTGTCATGAATGCAGACTGCTGGGTACTCCCCAGAACTACTGACCAAAATTGTGATGGGGCTTGGATTATGCAATTTTTCTGAAGTTTTAAAAATTTGTTATTTGAAAAAGGATTTCATACATGTATACAATGTATGTTAATTATATCCACCCCTCATCCGTCCCCCCCCCACAACTCCACTCAGGATCATCTTATCTACTACTTCCCAACTTCATGTCCTTTTCTTTCTTTTTCTTTTTTTTTAAACAAGGTTTCTCAGTGTAGCCCTGATTGGAACTCGCTATGTAGACCAGGCTGGCCTTGAACTTACACAGATACACTCGCCTCTCTTTTTCTTTTAAAAATATATTTTTATATGTATGTGTGCATGCCTACATGTGCACGTGTGTGTGCAGGGATCTGAAGAGGTGCTGGATCCTCTGGAATTAGAGTTACAGTCAGTTGTGAGCCATCTGATGTGAGTGCTGCGAACCACCCAAGGGCCTCTGCAAGAGCAGTAATTCTTTTTTTTTGTCATTTATTTATTTTTAATTAATTAATTTTTTTTAAATTACACTCATGATATTCATTATTTACACTCATGATATTAATCACATTTGTGGTATTCATAGATTACATTCGCAGTATTCATTCAATTTTATATGTATATTATATATATATTTTTAATTTTAAATGCTGAATGTCATTTATTGGAGGGGGGAGGAGGTCTTAAATACAGGCTTACAGCACAATGGGAGGAGCCCGAAGGGCAGAAGTTCACTACTGATGTTTTACAATCTTGCTTCTAATCTGTTAACGCCCATTATTCAGGATACACAGACAAGGAACTTCCCTTAAGCATTCAGGAGGGTGGAACCTGGCAGGGAATTAGCATAGGGAGGATATCAAAGTCAAGGTGCGCAAGCAAGGCAGCAGTTACCCAAAACGGGGGCCAGGGCCCTACAGGTCCCCCTTTTATTAATAAATGAGCTTCTGACTTGGGTTGCGTGGGACGTCAGCAGGTCACCTTACCCGTCATGGAGACGCCTGCCCAGGCCACACAGGTGAAGAGCAGTAATTCTTAATGAGCAGGGTGAAAGAAGAGCTAGCTCTGGGGACTCAGGCACACGGGGCCCAAACAGGCAGAACAAGTTGCAAAAACACTTCCGTAAGAGTGGCCTATAGGTAAGTCCGTGGGAATATTGTCTTAATTAGTGATTGATGTGGGATGGTCCTGCCCAGTGTGAGTGGTACCATACCTGGGCAAGTGGTCCTGGGGTGTCCAAGGAAGCAGACTGAGCACGCCATGAGGAACAAGCCAGTGAGCAGCGTTCTACCACAGCCTCTGCATCAGCTCCTGTCTCCAGGTTTGTGGCTTGAGTTCCTGCGCTGATTTCCTTGATGATGGACTATGGTGTGGAAATGTAGTTAAAATAAACACTTTCTTCTCCAGGTTGTGTTTGGTCATCGTGTTTTCTCACAGCGTTGGCAACCCTAAGATATATAGCTTTCTCTCTTTTGTCTCTGTTCTTCTGTCTCCTCTTAAAGGAACATCAGTCGGTGGAGGAAGACCCACCCCAATCCCGTAGGCCCTCATATTAAATCCCTCACTTCTGTAAAGATTGTGTTCTGAGATAAGGTCACACAGTTTGAGTGAATGTGATTTGAAGGAACACTATTCAACCAAAGACAGAGGAGCACCCAGGAACCAGGGAGGAGAGCCCTATATTAGCTAGTTTTCTCTGAGACCAAATGCCTGACAGAAATGACTTGAGGGAGAAGAGATTTTCTGGCTCACAGTTTTCTGGTTCACAGGGTTTCCGTCCAACATGGCAGGTAAGGCATGACCACTAAAACACTTCCATAGTGGTGGGAGCATGTTTGGAGGTGTGAATAACCTTCAAAGGCCCTCCCCTCATGGCCTGTGTCTCTTGGCTAGGCATCACTTTCCAAAGGATTCACACCTTCTCAAACAGCACCCGCAACTGGGGGCCTTGTTTTCAAACACATGAACCTCTGTTGGTTGGGACATTTCGCATTTGAACTTTAACAAGTCTCTTCTCTACTAATGATGCTCCAATCCTAGGCCAGGCAGCAGGAAGAACTACTGAAGTGTGCACACAGGACAGTGAACGGTGGCTTTGGAGCTGAGAGGCAAGGGGGGTGACAATTGGCACAGCCAATTTGGTCAGTTGACATCTGTAGCCTCTACACAGAGCAGTACATTTCTGCTTCCACCTGGAGAGACATAAGAATCCTTTGTGTAACCGGTCGAGTTCTCATCATTTCTGCATGAATGAAATGAAATGAGATTCCAAAACTTGGTCTACTGTAGTGACTTCCCAGTACAGTCATAATCCTACTGGAGAATCTGTTAACTAAAACCTAAATTGCAGAGGTAACCCCCAGGACACACACGGTGGTTATCATCCACAGATAGGCACACACATATAACAAGCAGAGAACACAGGTTAGTCTGGAGCGTTCATTCCTGCCATTGGCTGTGAAACCAGAGTCTACATTTATGGCTGCTTATTCTGCTGTCCCTTCCATGTTTCCATTGCCTTTAGCCAAGAACCTTGGCGTCCTGGTTTCTTTTATTAGCAGAGTGACCCAGATCCTCATTCCTAAAGATGCAAGCTATTAATTGTTCCGTGTTGTCACTGTTGCTGGTGCTGTTGTTTCCTGGTACCGCTTACTGTGGGCACAAAGAACTAAGAGGCCCCTGAAGGAATGCCCTTGGTTCTGGACACAGTTATTGCCTCCATTATATATCAGCTACTCAAATAATTCTCTAATAATTGGGATCAGTCACCTCAGATGAAAGAACCGAGCTTTTTCTCTCATTTCAGTCCAGTGACAGAGAACCCGAGAGGGCCAGGTGGCAGTCTTCTGTCCCAACTCAATGGGAATATTGTTTTACTCCCCCACACCACCTTCTTACAGATAGGCCAACTGTTTCCAGGTGGTGGGGATTTCATTCCATGGGCTTGAGTCCACTGGTGTAATTCCCTTTGCTATGAAGTCATTTCCTTGATCAGGAGCTGTAAATACCCTTGGGGATGCCATTGGTGAATAAGACATTTGGGAGTTCACAGATGGTCTTGCTGGCCAAAGCAGTATGGGCCAGGAAGGTATCCAGAGTGTGTTTACACTCCAGGGAGAATGAGGAGTCTCTGCCCTCGCCAGGATGGAAAGGGGCCATGTAGTCATTCTGTCACCAAGTGACTCGGTGACTGCCTGAGGCATGGTGACATATGGAGGACTCCATAATGGGTTACAACATTTGCAGATTAGGTTTGAAGTAGTAGCAGTAGCCAGTTCAGCTTTGGCAGGGGGAATTCATGTCATTGAGCTCATACATATCCTCCATCCTTGTGATAATGGCTATGTTTTGACAACTAATTGGGCAGGCAGGCCCTGAGAAGATAGAGCATGTCACTGCATCGAGTGATTATAAAACCCTCCTCTACAGGGGGTGGGAATGCCTTCATACTGTACACAAACATCTTCATTATTTGTCTATCTGCTTCACTTTCTCCCAGACTTCGTGGTCACAAGCTTTCCCATTCTTGATCAAGTGTCTTGACTATCCAGGGAACCCAATACCCACTCCTCATGACTCAGTCTAGTGATCTCTCACCACAGAGTGGTCAGTCAATAATGGTTTAAATGGGAATGAGTTAGGCATCATCATCCAATTCTTCCAAGTCTTTGATGGTAGCTGAAGCGGATTATGAACCATCTGAGCCTATTGTAAGTCAAACTTGAGCTACCATTCCAGTTCTCACATGAGCACCACAACCTCTCACTTTCACTAACTTTTATTAATGGACCACAGTGATATTTTAGATTTTGAGGAAATAGCTTTAGTTTTTTTGTTTTTAAAGTCCTGTGTGAATGTGTGTATGATGTGAGTGAATGTGGGGTTATATGTATGGGGATCAGAAGACAATTTTGTGGTAATTGTTCTGTCTTCCACCTTTATGTTGGTTTTGGGGATTGAACTCAGGTCATCAAACTTGCACAGCAAGTACTTTACTTTAAAGAACCAAAGAAACTAGATATCAAGAAAACAAGTCAATTTTTAAAATGGGGGTACAGATCTAAACAGAATTCTCAATAGGGGAAACTCAAATGACTGAAAAACAAATGTTTAACATTCTTAGCTATAAGGGAAATGCAAATCAAAACTACTTTGAGATTTCATCTTATACCTATCAGAATGGCTAAGATCAATAAAACAAGTGATAGTTTATGCTGTTGAAGAAATGGAGTAAGAGGGACAGTCATCCATTGCTGGTGGGAATGCAAACTCATACAACCACTATGTAAATCAGTGTGGCGACTCCTTAGGAAGATGGGAATTGATCTACCTCAAGACCCAGCTGTACCACTCTTGGGCATATACCTAAAGGATACTTCATCCTATCACAAAGACATTGCTCAACCATGTTCATTGCTGCTCTATTCATAGCTGCCAGAAGCTAGAAACAACCTAAATGTCCCTCAACAGAATAATAGATTAAGAAAATGTGGTACATTTACACAATGGAGTATTACTCAACCATTAAAAATTACGTCATAAAAATGATACCGTGAAAATTGCAGGCAAATGGATGAAACTTGAAAAAATCATCCTGAGTGAGTTACCCTAAACTCAGAAAAATAAATATGGTATATATTCACTTCTGTGTGGCTATTAACTGTTAAGTCAATGATAACCAAGCAAGATAAGCATAGAACCACAGATGGAGAGTATAGAGCAAGGGACTAGAAGGAACAGATAGACCTCATTGGGAAAGAGAAATAGACTAGATGGAGCATTATGGATGGATGGGAGGGGGCTGGAACGTGAGGATCAAGTGGGGAGAGCAGAAGCCATGCAGAAGCTTCTCAGTTTATGGTTGATCTTAGTGCCTGTGCTAATAATGTTCTGTTCAGAAAGTCTTTTCCTGTTCTATTGAGTTCAAGGCTATTCACCACTTTCTCTTCTATCAGGTTCAGTGTATCTGGGCTTTATGTTAAGGTCTTTGGTCCATTTGTAGTTAAGTTTTGTGCAGGGTGATAAGTATGAATCTATTTGGATTCTCCTATACGAAGCAATAAAGTTTGAAAAACACCATTTGTTGAAGATGCTTTTTTCCAGTGTATATTTCTGGTTGTGGAAGGGAATATAGGGAGAGATGGTGAAAAATTATGGGGCATTTGAGGGGTAATAAGGAGACCTAATGCAGTAAAAACTTCCTAAAATATATACATACATGAAGGTGATCTTAATGAAATTTCCAAAAATAGGGGAGACAGAACCCCCCACTGGCAATCTCTTGTCACCAAACGAAGCTTCCAGTACTGGGAAGTGGTTACATCTAATTGTGTTGTTGGCCAATAGGGCCCCATGGGAATCCCCAAACAACCCAGGCTGTTGTCAACACTATAAGTTTTTCCTATATCCAATGGAGATGTTGATCTGGTGCCTACAGAGAGCCTTCACTCCTACATTCCAGCATCTCTGGTACAGAAAGGTGCTCTGCAGGCTATCAAAAGAGAAAGGTAAACATCAAGCCAGCCACCAACCTTTTTTCTACAATGGTGTACTGCCGAACAGATACGCTAGGGCAATGGTGGCGCAGATGCTTGTGGGAGTGACTAACCAATACCTGAATTAAGGCCCACCCCACAAGATGGATCACTGCTTGAGTGGTCAAGAACCTGAGACTAGATAGCCCAGGGACCCCTGGTGAAACCAGACAATACTGGTCTAAGAGAACAAAACAAATGTAGTGATAAAATGACTCCTTATGATATTCTGCTGTACTCATAGATCAGTGCCTTGGTCAGCCATCACTAGAGAAGCTTCCTCCTACAGCAGATGGGAACAAATATGGAGACCCACAGACAGACATTGTGAAGAGAGTGAGGGACTTTGGAACACTCAACTCTAAATGGGATGTCTCCATCAAATCCCTCCCTGAATACCTCAGGGAACCCTGTGGAAGAGGAGGTGGAAAGAGAGTAATAGGCAGAGGGGATGGAGGACACCAAGAAAACATGGCCCTCTAAATCAACATAAGCAAAGCTGTTCATCTGAACTCAGAGAGACTGAAGCAGCATGCACAGGGACTGTCTGGGTCTGCACCAGGTCCTCTGTGTACATATTATGGCTTCCAGTTTAGTGTTACGGGATTCCTGAGTGGGGGAATGATTGTTGTGCCTTCTTTGAGACCCCTTTCCTCCTGTTGGTTTGTCTTGTTCAACTTCCATGTGATAGTTTTGGTTTTATTATATTTCATTTTGTTATATGTCTCAACCCCCCAAGAAAAGAATGAATGAATGAGTGAATGAAACCTAACCACTAGGATAAAGGTTAACAACTGAACTATCAATTATATCTGCTAGGAGAGAGAAAGTCAATTTTCTCCATGGGTATATCAAACACTCCAGGGCAGGCCTCATGTTCAGGAATAGTCGACCAATATATAATGGCCCCACAGGTTTTTTTGTTTGCTTTTATTTGGTTACAGTTGGGTGGTTTTGATTTTTTGTTTTGTTTTGTTAGTGTTGCTTTATTTTTGCTTTTGTTTTGTTGTATTGGGTTTTTTGAGAGAGAACTTAAAGCTGGATGGGTAGAGATGGGAAAAGGATCTGGAAGGACTTGGGAGAGGGGAAGAATATGATCATAATATATTAAAATTTAAATTTAAAAATTGTCTTAAATAAAAAATACTATAAAAAAAAAGAAAAGAAAGTGCTGTGATTTCAGACTGATTTTTTTGAAGCCTTCTATTGAGGCTGACTAGGTGTTAATCACTACTTTTAGGAACACTTCACTCCAGGCATCTCTATTGCTGTTTCAAACTATAATCATCAAAAAGAAAGAAATAACACCCTTTAGGAGATGTATCAAATGTTCCTGAGCCAGAAGCAGACATTGAACAATTACTAGGTGGTAAAGAAAAAAAGGTAAAAATTACAATCCAGCTGTCTCTCTTTTCAGTTCTGGGATAAATCATTTTTCCTTCAATGTCACAAAGTATAACAAAAAATAGATGCCGTGAAAATTGGACTTGAAAGTGGCAGCAATATCAGAACATTGGTCAGGAACATTGAGCTTGCTACAGCCGAGCACTATTCAGTCTCAATACCAGGGAAATTGGGGTTGCTGCCTGGTGGTCTTAGTCTCATTAAGAAAAGAATTAAGAACGGACTCAAATAGAAGTTCAAGGACAATTTTATTAGTTTTTTAAAAAAAAAACACCCCCAAACATCCGAAGGTAGGTAAGCTGTAAATCTCAGCAGCTGCCTAGAGGAAGAGAATGGAGAAGTAAGGGAAAGCTATGCTGTTTAAGTGGGCATGGAGGTCAGACACAGGGTGGACAAGCAGCCACATGGCAGGCAGGGAAGCATTAGAGAAAGAGTAAAGAAGCACAGAATGTTGGGGAAAGCCTGAAGTGTTAGGGGAAGCATGCTTAGAGCAGAGATGGCAAGAAAAAAAAAGCTATGTCTTTTTGTTTTTTCTGGATCTTTCAGGAAAGCAGGAAAACTTAGGAACCAGTATGGCCATGTTCCGTAAGAGACTGTGGTAGAGGGTGGGAATTCCGAGAAGGAAAGTAGTATCTCATTAAAGGACTAATTAGTCAGCTTATCTTTTTAGTGCTGCTTAAGGTAAGCCTACCTTCTAGGGGTAGTCCTTTGGCCAGGTGATTGACATGGACCAACAGCGATGCTATGTCTCCCCAGGACAGAGATTATATCCTCTTAATCAGAGAAGGATTTTCCTTAAAAGGTCTTTATTGCTACTCTTACAGTATCAGGCTTATTTGAAAGATTTCACAATAATCATGTTTGGGTAAATTTTAGAGAATAACTTGCAGAAAAATATTTGATTCAGTGCTACATTTAGAACAGTCATATTGTCAGATACATGGGCTTAACCTGGTCACTTTAAAGATGCTTCTCAAGAGGTCAGATG
>CABHPQ010159351.1:2720-18360 GCA_902168405.1 Peromyscus aztecus
CCCCCCCCCCGCCGCCCCCCAGCTCCCCCAAGGACAGAGACTAGAGACTGCAGGCCCAGGTGGAGCCAGTGTTGGTTTTATTGTAGGTGTTTTATAAACTGTAGGTACAAGGCAGGGTTTGGTGGTGGCATGGAGCCCAAGCCCCAGTGGACTCAGCCACTGGGAGAAGTGGCCTTTTGTTGAGGACAGTGCTTTAGATTTGGTGGCAGGGGTCTCCTGGGCACTTCATCCTTCCTCCATTGGGAGACAGAGAGGTCTGCCTGCCCGGGCATCCCGCCTCCCTCCCTCCCTCCCCCCTTCTTGGTTGGCAGAGAACAAAGTGGGAGACACACAGATGGCTGTGGGTGCGTTTGAGCCTGGGGCTGGAGGGGAGGGGAAGGGCTGGGCTGCAGACAAGGAATGCTTTTTCAAACAAAAAAGGAAATGCTGGCTCCGAAGGAGAGGAAAGGAAGCAGCTTCCTGTTGCTGGTGGTGACTTTTTTGTGAGAGAGGCGGAGCCTTTTCTGTCCCCTAGGCCCGAAGGAGCTGGCTGGGGCAGCTATGGGGCCTCTCCAGCCTTTGCTCTGTTGCCTGAAGTGGCGGCGTCCCTCTTCCCCAGATCGCCAAGTCAGGTGGACATGCGTTTTCTAAACCGCCCCTCAGTACCTGCTCTAACATGGATGTGTCACTGTGACTGACATTTTGCTGCCTGCTCACTCCCCTGGCCTCCTTGCTAGGAGCACTTTCTGGCATGTACTCCTCACACTAGTGCGTGTGGCAGGCCCTCCCATCATCCTCTTTGGCAGGAAAGGAACTGAGGTGCAAGGAGCTTCAGTTGACTGGAGCGTGAGGAGTTGCGCAGCCAAGGATGTGCAGAACTGTCATTTGAAAATGGGTGGCCTTTTTGTTTTTGTTTTTGTTTTTGTTTTTTGTTTTTTTTGGAGACCGGGTTTCTCTGTGTAGTCCTGGCTGTCCTGGAACTTGCTCTGTAGACCTGGCTGGCCCCGAACTCAGAGAAATCTGCGTGCTCTGCCTCCCTAGTGCTGGGATTAAAGGCCTGTGCAATGCAGTTTAATTTTAAAAAAGCATTTATTATAGTGTGTGTGTGTGTGTGTGTGTGTGTGTGTGTGTGTGTGTGTGTACATGCATGAGGGAGTGAGTCAGTTTTCTCCTTTACATGGTTTCCTAGGATTGAACTCGGGTCTTCAAGCTTGCACAGCACGTGCTTTACCTCCTGAGCTGTCTTGTCATCCCAGCCTTTTTGTTTGTTTCTTACTTTAATTTTGTCTTTAATTATGTGTCTGTGTCTGTGTGTAGTAAGTGCAAGTGTCTGTGGAGGCCAGAGGCACCAGCTCCCCTAGAGCTGCAGTTACAAGAGGTTGTGAGTGAGCCACTTGACCTGGGAGCTGGGAATTGAACTTGGGTCCTTTGAAAGAACATCTGAAGATGCCTTTTAACCACTGAGCCATCTCTCCACCCCTTGTTGGCTTGTTTGACCCAAGATCTCTGCACTGTAGCTCAGGCTGGCCTCAGATAGTCCTCTGTCTCAGCCCCTGAGTTCTGGGATTACAGGTGCCTACCACCATGCTTAGCTGCATGGTTTTAAACTTCGTTGTGGAAATATTCAAACATGCAAAGGTAGAGAGAAGGATGTGTTGAAGGACACCCCCCCCCCCCCCCCACACACACATACCTCTCAGTGATTCTCCACCAGAGGAAGCTTCTACAGGAAGCAGCTTTGGCCAGTCTTGGTCATCAGCCTTGCTCACTCTCTGAGGAAGCCCACTTGTGAAGTGGAAGCCCAGGCAGGGCTACGCCTGTATCCCGTGACGAGGAGGGCTCTCCATCCCACGATCCCCAAGCTTGTCCCGCTCTGCTCTGTCAGCCTGCAGGGCCATCTTCCACTCCAGCCTGGTCCTTTAGTAATGGAGGACTTCTTTATTCTCAGGGCTCTCCCCTTCCCCAAGACCTAACTGGGAGCCTGTAATCATACTGAGTGTGGTCTGTGAGGTGCCTGGATGGCCTGTCCACTCTTCTCCATGGCTCAGGCATATTTTCTTACTTTTCCTCTCCTGTCATTAGCTAGACAAGGGTGCTTTAACATACATGGATTAAGTACCCCAAAGCTGTGGCGCTTCATGGTGGATGGCATCCTCTGCTCATCCCTGCTGGTCTAGACTAGCTGAGTGAGATCCAGTACCCAGCTGGAGCTTCCTTGGCCTCTGCAGGTCTGTGTCTTGGCTCCGCCCGGTTTTTCCAGAAGCCAGGTTTTGCTGACTGCTCTCTCATGGCTTTTCTCGGGGTCTTTGGACAACAGCATTGGCTTGCCTTTGATTCCTGTTGGTTTCTGCTTCATTCCACAGTGTCTCAGGTGCTGTGTCATCCTTTTTGACTGTTGGACATTTCTGAGAGCTCAGCCTCTCAGGCACAGGCATGATGTCCTTATGGGAAGGGCCACTCTGAGGATACAAGGGTATGCATGGGCTTTGGGGCCAGTGTGACAGAGTCATTTCCTGACTCCTTCCTACCTCTGACCTTAGGCAAGTTGCTCAGCTCTCTGTGTGGTTGTGTTTTTTTCTTTCTGATAGATAAGAAGAGTGAAATGCTATTTTGGACATTTGTGAGAACGTATCCAGGTGCAGAGGGTTCACGGCACAGAATGCAGTATTTAAGAAGAAATTCAATGCACATACACATTTTCTTGCTCAGCATTAATGAACCTTTTGCAGGCTTGGGGATGGAACCTAGGGCCTCACGTAAGATAGACAAGCGCTTTCCTAATAAACTACATTGGCAATGTTGTCTTTTCACTTTTTTCAGTTTTGAAACCGGGTCTTTCAGTTACCCAGACTGACCTTCGGTTTACTCTGTAGCAGGCCTTGAACTTGTCAGCCATGGTCTCTAGAGTAGCTGGGATTTCAGGACTAAGCCACCAGGCCTGGCTTCTGCTTAGCATTCTTTTAAAACATGCTACCTTTCTGTGTCCCCTCCGGTCTTGTCATTTTAATTGCTGTGTGATACTTCTCACAGTAGCGGCGCTGTCGCCTGCCAGAGTGTTTCCACTGTTTTTGGACATTTCGGTTGTTTCCAGAATCCTGCTATTTAAACAGTGTGACTGGAGTCAGCCTATACACGCACCTCTTTTGTTCCTGCTCTGAATTCATTTCCTTAGGATAATTCCCAGGAGTGGAATTCTAAGGTTGAAGAACCTGGAGTGTCTGTGTTGTGTGCTCCTCCCAAGTCCCCATGACTGTAAATCTCACATCTCCCAGGATGGCCTTAAACTGTTAATCCTTCTGCCTCCGCCTCCGAGGTTCTGGGTGTTTGGGGCATGTGCCAGCTCCCAGTTCTCTTCTTTGTTTTCTAATCTATTTATTTGTGCATTTCTTCCCATACCCTCTATTCAATTTCTTTTGGTCCTGTTAGATCATTCTTCATCTTGCATTTGCTTTTTATTTCTCACCTGTGCTTTCATTCAGTATTTATTGAGCAGCTGCTGTGTGCTGAACACTCCCTTAGATAATGGGGAAAGACCTACAGGGAAGGCCGGGGCCTCTCTAGTGGGAGGAGACACAGTAAGCCAGGGACAGACAGGAGTGAGAAGTGGGGAGAGAGGAGGTGGAGGTTATGGCCTTAGTTTGGGGGTGGGGTGGTGGAAAGAGGGTCTTTCCAGGGAATGTGTGTGTGTGTGTGTGTGTGTGTGTGTGTGTGTGTGTGTGTCTGTGTCCTGGAACAAGAATGCCTCTGCAGCTGGGAAGAGGGTCTAGGCAGAGAGACTGTCCTGTGTGGTAGCCTTGAGCCCGGACTGGGTACTTGGCACAGTGGCAGCAGGAAGGGTTTCCTCCCCATACATCTCTTTAAGCCCTCTCCTGGACACTGCTCTTGGGCATGGCATGAACCTGTCTATGAGGTGTATTGACTCTAACAAGTTGGCTGGCTGGGCAGGGGCATGTGAGGCTGAGTAAACCCGCAGCAGGAGGTGTCGGTGAGGTGCGAAGGAGGTTGAGGCTCCCCAGGCTGCCTGGCTGACTCATTTCTGCACCGAGGTATGTAAGATCTTGGGAAATGCACCTTGTGCTGCCAGCCCTCACTGTGGGGACGAGAGTATGGTCCCAGCCCTACTGGGGGCGCCTTGGACCTGTGCCAAGGGAGGAGCTGGGAACTGAGGTGGCCAGCTCTGATGCAGGGCTGCTGAGACCAGGTGTGGTTATCTGGCACCCGCTTATGGGAAACAGTGCCTAAGAAGACGTGGGAAACCCCCTGAGCTGCCCCATCTTTACTAAGACTTTGGCGTTAGCTCCTGCCAGGAGGGTGGGCCTGGGTGTTGTGCTCTGCTCCTCTCCTTTTCCTCCTCCTCCTCCTTTCCTTTCCTCTCCCCCGCCCCATCCCCGTCCCCATCCCCCACTTAAGGCTTGATGCATGCTAGGCAAGTATTCTGCAATTGAACTATACCTCTAGCCCTTGGTTTTCTAAGATAGGAGCCTGCTGTATAGATCAGGCTGGCCTTGAATTCTTGACCCTCCTACGGATGCCTCCTGAGTGCTGGGATTAGAGGAGGGTCCCGCCACCTCTGGCTTGACATTGTGTTGTTTTTCTTGGCTTTCTTTCCTTAGGGTGGGCAAAGAAAGAGTGTGAAATCTGAGTGGATGGATGCTTCAAAATGTCTTTTATCTTTTTTTTTTTTTTTTGCCAGGATTTTATGTATCTCAGGCTGGCCTTGAACTTGCTATGTAGATGATCTTGAACTTCCAATTCTCCTGCTCCTACCTCTTGAGTGCTGGGATTATAGAGGTGCCCCACCATGCCTAGTTTATATGGTGCTGGGAATCCAACCCAAGGCTTCATGCATGTTAGGTAAGCATTCTATCAACTGAGCCACAGTCCCAAACCCTTCAAAATCTTTTTTGGACAGCCTGGAATGTATTCATCTGGAGAGCTGCAGGCTTCATGGCAGTTCTGGGGAATGGGCCGGTGGAAGAGGCTGGCCGTTGTTTTGTTTGGAGGGTCCTGAAAGGCTCATAAGCTCTGTAGCAGTGAGTGGGGCCAGGGTTGGTCAGAGTTAACCAGCTCCCGAAGCTCCCTGCATGGGAGTTTGTCGCTAAATGGAAGGGAGGCCGGATCCTGGGAGGAGGAGAATTTGGGCTCCCTATATCTTCACCCCACAGCTAGGGCCAGCCTGAGATGGACCTGACTGATTTTGACACAACACACTTTTCCCAGGAGTTCTCTGAGTGAATTTTGGAGTCATGATAACTCTGTGCGTCCACCGTGTGGATAAAGAAATCAGGCTTGAGGGCACGGGTGGAGTCTAGAGTTGCCTGGACTTATACTGCTGTGTTTCACTGCACCCTTCGGGAATCTGCCTCACCTTGGGTCCCATCTTGGGTTTTGGGAGCTGGTGGGATCATTCAGTGGGTAAAGGCGCTTGCTGCCAAGCCTGACTCCTCAGAGTCTGATCCTCAGAACCCACATGGTGGAAGAGGAAAACCGACTCCTGGAAAGTTGTCCCCCGAGGTCCATGTGAGTGCTGTGGTACGTGCATAACTCCCCCGCCCCAATATTTGCTAGTGATTAGTGTGTTTGAAAGGAATCGTGCTGGGAGAAAGGGTCTGAGACACCTCTCCTTTCTCCTGCCATTGTGAAGACTGTAAAGTTGTCAACAGGACAGAAAAGGAAACAACAACAGAGACAGAGTGTTGGAAACTGGATGAACAGAAAAGAGTCAGGGTAGAGAGGAAGCTGGGGAGCAGGCTCTGGTGGGGGTGTACTGGATTCCACAGAACCAAAGCACAGGTTCGAATCCCACAGTGTTTTCTGTGAAAAGCAAGGCAGTATGGTTGGTGTCACATGGCACAGCTGTATATTAAGTGTTGGTGGCTGATCTTACTAAAAAAGAAGGTGGTAAGTGCCCAGGGAGAGTCCCCTTGGTGGCCCTGACTCACCCAGGCCACGGGGACAGAGCAGAGCAGGATGACTCCATTTGGCAAATGGAAACTTGTCTTTGAGGGGATAAGAGACCTTCTCTGTGTGGTAGGCCGGTGGTTTATGAGGAGGGGGAAGGGAGGAGAAGGGGAGGGGGCGGGGCTGTTCATGCGCGTGTACTCCCTGTGCACAGAAAGGCACATGTGGTACGGCTTGCCACGTGACTACTGGAAACGTGGTCGTTTGCGCTCAGCCCTCCTCCTTCACCCCGAGTGGCTTCCGATTCTTCTTAGAAAGACTCCGTGGCCTCAAATATCCAAACTTTGCCTTGGGCAGTTTGCATCTTAGACCCAGTTTCCGCTCTGACCCCAGTTTTCATTATCAGTTTCCTGCTCTGGCAGCCCAAAGCCCCGGTCCCACATGCTGTAGCAAACTGGCCCCTGACACTCTGTGGCCCTCAAACCAGGTCCGCTTGGGTTCTGAAAGTCAAGCTTGCTGCTCCCCTAGGGAAGTGGGGCCAGAGAAGGCTCCTGGGACCAATTCCCCAGCCTCACTGGCCCTGCCTCCTCCTCTCCCCTCTCGCTCACAGGATGTAGGGGCTTTGTCCTCTTCTGAGAAGCTCGGCTGCTCACTGACCGTGTCTGGTTTTGGCTGCTGAGCCAGGAGGGTGGGCAGCAACACCACAGTCGGTGAGGCCACAGCTTCTGATGCCTGATAGAGCTTAAACTCTAGCTCCCGACTGCGTTTGAGGGCAAGTTGCTTAGCCTGCCTGGGCAATCGTTTCTTTATTTTTAAGTGAGGATTATGATAGAATTGTTGTTCATAGCTCCTGAGATGAGCTGTGTAAAGCACGCTGTCTGACCCAGAATAAGAATATTTTCACACGGGGAATTTGCTATTTATTTTTTCATTTTCTCCCTCCTTCCCTTTCTCATGTGGCCCGGGCTGGCCTTGAACCGGCTATTTGACCAAGACTGACTTTGAACTCTGATACTCCTACCTCACATTTCCAAGTCCTGGGATTACAGGTGTGCGCCACCATGCTGACTTACTCGATGCTAAGGTCAAACTCAGGGTTCTGTGCTTGCTACAATCCCAGCCTGCCTTTTATTTTCTCATTAGGTATTTGATTAGCGCCCACTTGGGTTGGACACTATTGGGAGTCTCGGGGGAGGGAGGGGTGGGGTAACTGGAGACAGTGGGTAAAACTAAGCCCTGTGGGGCAAACACTTGAGTGCTGGCAGGAGACACAGACCGTAAAGGAAGGGGCAGACTGCTCTCTGTTAAGCGGCTGACAGAGCATGAATGCAGAAGCCCAAGGGAGAGAGGGCCTGGCTCACTGGAGAGCCCTGAAGGAGACTAAGGTAGCCTGCACTGGGCATGCGCATGCCTGCCTCTGCTCCCAGGAAGAGTCTAGGAAAGGATGGGGGAGGGGCTGTGAATATAGATGAGTAAGGAGAAAGAAGGTTTGGGGTCCTATGTGAACGCTTCGGTGGGCCCTGCCTCTGTCCTGTAGAAACTGTTTTGAAACTTGATGCATTCTTTGCATTTCTTTTCTTTAGACGAGGTCTCACTGTGTAGACCAGGCTGGCATTGAGCTCACAGGGATCCACCTTCCTCTGCCTCCTGAGTGCTGGGATGGAAGGTGTGCGCCCCAATGCCCAGCACCTTATTTCTTACTTTAAAAATTCTTTTTATGATGCTTTTTTGTTGTTGTTTTGAGACAGTCTCTCCTGTGGCATTGCCTAGCCTCCCACTTGCTATGTAGCCAAGCATGACCTTGAACTATTGACCTTCCTGACTGCTGCACCACCATCCTTGGCTCATGCTAACGGTGATGGAACCCAGGGCCTCTCACATACCAGGCAAGCACTCTGTGGGCGGGCCACATCCAACCTCTTCCCGTAATCTTGAGTAAAAACCAATATGGAGACCAGGATGCAAACCTGCTATAAAAAACTGTGTTTCTGACTTACACAAAGTATATTTTCTGACTCTGGGCAGGTGGCAGAGCCCTGGTTTTGCCAGGCTATGGATCTGCCACCCGCTAGGACATCAGGTGGGTGAGTCACCCTTACTTATCCCGTGAGCGTGTATTGAGCATCAGCATGGGAGGTCCTTCCTTGTAGAACATCTGTCCTGATGTTCCTGTTCTCACATGGTTCTGGAGAACACGGTACGCAACGTCTGGTCCAATCCTGTCTCCCTAGGGAGCCTCTCGTAAGGCGACGACTCAGCAGCAAAGCAGAGTTTATGAGACATATTCAGACTATGTGTAATACAGGAGGGGAAGACAGCAAAAGCTGTCCAGTGCGAGGGCGTGGTTAATCACATGTGCCGTAGCCCGGATGGGTTATTAGGCCATGCATCGGTTATTACGGATCCCGATGCTACTCTAGAAGGCTGGGAAAGAGCATGACTGTGTTTATGACATTATATTAAGAGAAAATAAATATCCAGATGGCAAAGTTGTCTGCCTGCAGCATCTGCAGTTATGTAATTGGTGGAAATAGGTATGTAGATGGGAAACCCAGAAGTAAAGGGAATGGGTGGGGGCTGCTTCTCTTTTGGAAAAATCCCTTCTTCATCCCTATAACGCCACACTTTCGCTTATTACTGTGTAGTCCAGAGAAGCCTAGAAGGCTCAGTGGTTAAGAGCACTTGCTGTTTTTCCAGAGGACCTGGGTTTGATTCCCAGTACTTACAGCCATCTTGTAACTCTAGTTCCAGAGGATCTGATGCCCTCTTCTGGCATCCGGGGGTACAAGGCATGTATGTGGTGCAGAGACACATAGGCAGGCAAAGCATTTAGACATATATATTTTTTTTTTAAATGAAGGGATGAATGTGTGAGTGCCTAGTCCCTGAGCTGGTAGTTGGATATGATGTGTCCCAGACTAGAGTCCCCCTGTCCACATGGGGGAACTAGCTGCTGACAGGGCCATCTGCTGGCAGCGGTAATAGCCTGAGATTGGACTTGCAGCCTGATTGGTCTGTGTCACAGCATACTGGACCGTGGTGGTGCAGGTTTGAAATCTGGCCACACGGGAAACTGCAGCCCTGCGATCCTTCCCTGCTGCCTGTTTGAGCCTTCCCAGGACACCATCACAGCTCTGCCAGCCACTCCAGTGATGGCTGCCTGTTCTTCAGAGGGTGGCTTTACCTATGAGAAAGATTTCTTCTCCCTTTAAGGATGAAGACCGACATGTCTGGGTTTTTGTTTTGTTTTTTGCTTGCTTGTTTTTTTAAACAGGGTCTTTGCCATGTATTCGAGACTGTTGAGACTGGCCTGGGAATATACAGTCCCCTGGAGTCATCTTTCTGAGTGCTAGGATTACAGGTACATACTACAATTCCCAGCATGTGTTATAACCCCCCTGCTGCCGCCGCCGCCACCTGTGTATGTGTGTGTGTGTGTGTGTGTGTGTGTGTGTGTGTGTGGCGTTTGTGAGCATATGAGTGTAGGTTCCATAGGAAGCCGGAGGCTGATATGGGGTGTCTCCCTTGATTGTTTCCCCACCTTTTAACAAGTTTAACATTTTATATGTAGGAGTGTTTTGCTTGCATGGATACACCACACCATTTGCACACCTTGCCTGTGTGGAGACAGAAGAGGGTGTCAGAACCCCCTGGAACTGGAGTTACAGATGGTTGTGAGCTGCCATGGTCGATGCTTTGGGAACCAAACCCAGGTCCTCTGCAAGGGCAGTGTGTGCTCCTAACTGCTGAGCTATTTTCCAGTCCCTCTACCATGGTTGTGTGTGTGTGTGTGTGTGTGTGTGTGTGTTGTGACAGGGAAGCTCTTTAAGACACAATGAGGGCTCAGGTGAGACAGCTCAGTGGGTCAAGGCGGTTGCTGCCAAGCCTGCTGACCTAAGTTCAATCCCTCGAATCCACATGGTGGAGAGTGCCAACTCCAGGGGATTGTCCTCTGACCTCCACACACCTGCCCGGGCACATATGCCCTCCCCAGTCCTCTCGTGTAAATACATGCAGAAGGCGCGATCCTGTGGAGTTGCTGAGGTGGACTCCCGGGTGCTTCCCCCTCTGCTGCTAACTGCCTTAGGTTTGAGGATCTCATTCTTTAGGTTTTTTTGGGAAAGAGTTTTGTTTTTGAGACAGAGCCTTGCTGTGGAGCTCAAGCAGGCCTTGAACACTGTATATGAGCCTCGTTCCTGTTGGGGTTTGTAAACACTTGCTGCCCAGCCTGAGGCAAGCTCAGTAGTCACTTGAGTGGAGGCACCAGGAGTTTGTGTTAAGGGCCAGCCAGGACTCACAGAGAATGTGACCCTGAGGGTGTTCAACACAGCGTGCTTTACTCTGATGGGGAACTGCAAACAACCTTGATATCTAAAATCTAAACAAAACCCTAGGCTGTCATGCCAGCAAAACTAAGCACAGTTGATGACAGCCTTTAAAAACACTGCACTTACTGTAGAGACTTAAAAAGAGATCCTAGTATACCACTAACAGACCAAAAATCAGGAGTCCGATTAATTATTAAAAAGGAAATAAGCCGGGCGGTGGTGGCGCACACCTTTAATCCCAGTACTAGGGAGACAGAGGCAGGTGGATCTCTGTGAGTTTGAGGCCAGACGGGGCTACACAGAGAAACCCTGTCTCTCAGAGGGGAGGGGAGGGAAAGAAAGAAATGGTCCCGACTTGGAGGTACACCCCTCCCAGCACTTTGGAAATGAACACAGGATGATCTGGAGTTCAAGGTTAGCCCAGGATGCATGGAGAAGCTGAAGAGTGCTTCCGGCTGGCTTGTTTTCTTCTGGGCACATTCCTTTGTTTTTTGTCCTAGAGTTCGGCCCAGGGGCCTTGAACCTGCTGTTTTTCCCGCCCACTTGGACTATTTTTTAATTTTGAGACAGGGTATCACTAAGATGCCCAGGCAATCCTTGAACTTGCAATCCTCCTGCCTCAGACTCCCGAGTAGCTGGCGTCATAGGCCCGTACCATCACACTTGGTTGGTAATTTTTCTCTCTCCTTCAGGCTTTCTTCAGTAAACCTGCATTTCTCCTGTCAGGGAAAAATCATGCCATATTTATGTAAAAATATTTTAGATGGATTTTCATAGAGTTTAATGTGGCAAACATTTCTCAGGTTTAATTTTATCCCCCCTGTTAAGTTTTAACCATTTTGTTGCCAAGACCCGGCCCCTGGTTCGGTGTGAATATCTGCTCACGTGACATGGCTTGAGTCTACAGATCAAAAAATAGATTTTTTTTTTTTCAGGTGTGTGAAGTAGGAGCTTGAGCACAATGAGGAAGAAAATGGAAAATTCACAGAGCAGCTTGTCGACAGGTTTTTTTTTTTTTTTGAAGTGAAATTATGTGTTCTTAAAAATAATCTAAAACCAGGACTGAGAACATTAGATCCTGTCAGATCCACTGTGAGTGACAGTGTTCTTCCTCTGTGACTTCATGTGCCGTATCTTTGTGAGATCCTTGGACTGGCGCTCTGCTGTAGCTGAGAGCTGCTTGGGGAACTCTTTGCAGAGACGGATGTGCTGCAGACCCCTCAGGAGCCTACTTCCTGTCCCCTGCTTTGGGGGCACTGGCTGCTGATGGCGTCTGACTGGGTCAGTCCCGGAATTGCCTTCAGCCAAAGGGAATGTCCTCTCCAAGGGACCTCCACCCCATCTGGAAACTAGGGTACAAATCCTAGCCTTTCCTCACCATCAGAGACCAGTTCAGATGGCCTTCGTTGCTCCAGAGGTTCCCCACAGGATTATCTGTGACCTGTGTTGGACCCTAGTCTCAGCCTCCCCTGCCCAGGCTTCTTTCCTGAACCCCACGCTGCAGGCAAACCCCTCTTTCTGAGTCTGCTATTTGGGAAACTTACCTCAGACCCAGGTTTGAGGTGGTTCTGGAGGGGAAAAGTGATGGCATTTCTGCCATTTTTTTACCTGTGCATGTTTGTGTGTGTGTGTGTGTGTGTGTGTGTGTGTGTGTGTGTGTGTGTGTGTGTGTGTGCGCATGTGTTCAGAGACCGGAGGAAGACACAGGCATCCTACTCTCTCTCTCTTCCACCTTAGTCCCTTAAGACAGGGCCTCTCACTAAGCCTGGAGCTGTTTTCACTAGACTGTGCCAGCCTCTGTTTGTGCCTCTCAAAACTCTTCTCTCCACTGTGAAAAGCCTTTTCCATGGGTGCTGGGGGTCTGAACTCAGGTCCTCGTGGTTGGGCACCAAGCGCCCCTTCCCACTCAGCCGTCTCCCCAGCCTTTGTTTCTGACATCTGTAAGAAGGAAGATTATAGTCTGGGGTGTCCACGACTTCTCAGCCCATTCAGAACACGTGGTGTAGATTCTTGAGATCTGCAGACATGGGTGGGGTCCCAGCATATTCCAGCCCTCCATTGTGCCTGCTACCACGTCCGCCTTCTTTGTCTCCTTACTGTGGGTGTTCTCCGAAAGTGGCTTTTTGACTGTTGGGAAAGACGACCTAGCCATAAGCCCTGCGCCGTCCCGCTCTCCCCCCCCCCCCCCCCAGCCTGTGGGTCTCAGCCTGAGGGCTTCCTTGTGCCTGGAGACCAACTCATGTGTCAGCTGAGGGTCAAGCTTTCGCCAGCCTTGTGTGCGGGGCTTTCCAGGCCCTGGCCTCTTCACCCTTCCATTCCCTGTCCTGGCGCTAAAGGAGGTGACTGTTGGTGGTAGATGGGCAGCCTTTGGTGGGGGCTTCTGGTGCCCTCCGGAGTCACACTTCTCCAATGTGTCACCCGGCCTGCTTCTCAAGCTTTTGTCTAGGCCTCCTGGTGCCACCCCTGGATTCTTGGTCCGCAGCACAGAGGGCTGCTTTTTGCTTTTTCAGGCTTGAAGCTGCCTCTCCTCACCGTGCCTAGAGCTCTTCCTGCCTCTCTGGGCAGCCGCTCATCTGTTTCCTTTCTCTTTCCTGTCCTATCTGCCCCAGCAGGGAGGGTGCTAGGCCTGGGGCCCGGGATAGCTCCATTTTGAGACTTGCCTTGTCTGTTCCTGTGTGGCCCCTGCCTTGTCAGTGTGAGCAACTCTTGCTGGCCTTTCTTTGCTGTGTTGATGTAGACGAGATCTTCTCCTGTATACTCCTCCATAAAGACATTTTCATACTGTCTTAGTCGGGGTTTCTAGTGCTGCGACGAAATACCATAACCAAAAAGCAAGTTGGGGAGGAAAGGGTTTATTTGGCTTACACTTCAGCATTGCTGTTCATCGCTGAAGGAAGTCAGGACAGGAATTCAAACAGGGCAGGAATTTGGAGGCAGGAGCTGATGCAGAGGCCATGGGGGAATTGCTTATTGGCTTGCTTCCCATGGCTTGCTCAGCCTGCTTTCTTATAGAACCCAGGACCAACAGCCCAGGGATGGCAACACCCACCATGGGCTGGGCCTTCCCTCAATGATCACTAAATGAGAAAATGCCTTACAGCTGGATCTCATGGAGGCCTTTCCTCAACTGAGGCTCCTTTCTTTCTAATGATTCTAACTTGTGTCAAGTTGATACACAAAGCCAGCCAGGACACATCCTGTGCTCCCAATGCAGGTATTTTCACTCATAAAGTATACTCACAAACTGCTCTATTACCATCCATTGTCCGTAGAATCTACAGAAACAGGCCTTCAAAGGATGGGCTAATGAAAGGTCTGTTTTTGTCACAGAGCCCTTGGTGGCCTCCTAGCAGGACCTCCAACATCAAGAACTCCCTAATTTGGGCATAGTCTTTTGACTGTGTGTGTTTCTTCTGTAGATGAAGCCCACTTTGCTTCATGGTGATGAGTTGGACTTTTGGGGAGAGGTACATCCTCTGGGAAGCAGACTGTGAAGGAGGTTACAGTGGTCTTGGTTCATCCCAGCATTGGGGACCCTGCAGTGCGCTACATCCAAGGAGAGTTTTGTCCTTCATACCTTTCAGAGGGTGATGATAATACCCTTAACAAGCATTTATTGAATGTCTAATGGGTGCCAGACATTGGACACATAGGTGCACAGAAGGACATTGCTTCAGGGAGTACTGATCCCAGAAAGAATTGACCAGTTGATGCAAGATGCCTGCTCTGGGGTATAGAGATGTTACCTGTGAATTCTCTTCTGCTAGGCTGTGACTCTGGCATGGTGTCATTGTATGTGGAGTCCCCAGGGACTCTGGTCTGATCCTGGCACCCAGGTTGCCACATGGACAGATGTTTGGAGCTCCTGGGAACCACTGTGCCCCCAGCCCTCCAGTTCCTACCTCTGCCTGCTTGGCTTGCACCCCAGGGGAGCCCCCTTCTGGGGCTCAGATGGCTGGTCTTTGGCATCTGGAGGTGCTAAGTCACAGGCTCCTCTGTCTTCCTTCTGACAAGAGGAAGTACGATACTCGGCAGAGGGGAACTCCTTCAGACAGGGTAGTGTCTTGTGAAGTGGGGGCCAGACTGGCCTATTAGCCATTTGCTAGTTCTGAAACCTAGGATGAGTTATTTTACCCCAGAGTTTTGGTTTCTTCCTCTGTAAAATGGGAGCATATAAGATACTCTCCATGGGCTCCTGGGAGGACTAAGGAGGTCCTACGTAAGAGGTCCTTAGTGGTACCCGCCTGGCATAGTTATCTGTATGGTCCGTGCTTTCCTAACAGCATTCATTCCAATTATCCCTGGAGCTCTTACCGTGCCTGGCCCTCAGTGGGCTAGAGTTTGTTGAGAAGACTGTTTGGACTTAGGTTTGTTAGCATTTGCTAACTAGGTATTAAGTATTAAGATTTGGACTGAGTTTGTTCTGGCCACCAATAAATGAAGCGGGCATGGTGTGCAGGGGAAAACCATCGTATTTTCTTAGCTCCCCCGGGCTCTGAGGTTTTATGATCTTCTGCACAGCTCCTCAAGGTTTTTCTTCTATGTAAACACGCTGACAGGAGTGGTATTTAACAAGGGTGGTTTCCCTCTGGTTGTCACCACAGACTTGGGTCTGGGATCTGAGGCTGTTTCGTTGCCTGGTTGCTGGCATGAAGGCATCAGGGATTTTTTTTTTTTTTGCCTCCCAAACTGTGGTTATGACTGCAGAGTGGTTAGTCGGGCACTCCAGTCCCCACTGAGTTTGCTAGGCTGTGGTTTATTGGCAGGCTCCCTGCTGAGGACACGGGAATGGCCATGCTGGCTGCCTTGCCCAGATTCAGGATTGGAGGCAGCAACACACTCCCTCCCTCCTCCATCCCATATCCATGTGCCTACTCCTGGAGGCAACAGCCCTGGCTTCTCAGCTGGGTGCTCTAACCGTGACTGCTCCCGACTTCCCTCAGGGACTTAAGGACCTTCCCTCCTCTGCCTGCTCCATGTGTGACTGCAGCCTGGGAAGGGTTTGACCAGGTCAGGTCAAGCAGGTAGCAGCAGCCTGAGTCTTTGGTGGAGAGAAAGTAGGAAGTAGAGAAAACAGACCTGCAAACCGGAGCTGTGGTTTCTCTTTCCGAATCTGCCACTCACATGCAATGTGCTTTCTTGTTGTCTGAGACGGTCTCACTGTGCGGTCCTGGTAGTAGTGCTAGGAGGCTCGGAACTCGGATATTCCCTTGCCTCTGCCTCCCAAGTGCTGGGATTAAATTAAAGGCCTGTGCCAACACTCCCATTTCCACACAGCCTCCAACACTCCCATCTCCCTACAGCCTCCAACACCCCCTCCATCTCCCCACAGCCTCCAACACCCCCTCCATCTCCCCACAGCCTCCAACACTCCCTCCATCTCCTCACAGCCTCCAACACTCCCTCCATCTCCACACAGCCTCCAACACTCC
>CABHPQ010159351.1:18370-39780 GCA_902168405.1 Peromyscus aztecus
AACACTCCCTCCATCTCCACACAGCCTCCAACACTCCCTCCATCTCCCCGCTGTCTCTCCCCTTCTTCTTCAACAGCAGGCTCTCAATATGTAGCCCTAGCTGGCTTGAAGCTCACTATATAGACCAGGCTGGACCTGAACTTGCAATGATTCTTGTCCCTCTCAAGGGCAGGGGATGTAGGCATGCACTACCACTTCCATCACCAGGGCACTCAGACCCTCTGTGCCGTGATGATCGCTGTGAATGGGGAAACTGATGGTCGAGTACTTTCCTGCTCCGGGATGGTGAAACACCCTTGGGAAATTGCCAGCCGCTGTGTGTTATCTCTCTCTATATATATTTAACATAGGCAATTTATGCATGTAGTACAAGACGCTGGGAAACTATAGAAGGCTGGGGAGTAAAAGAGGAAACCTCCTTCATATACACATTCCCCCCCCTCCCCCCGCCGCCGCCTACTTTCCCTTTCAGAGGCATTCACACTTTCACATTGCAAAATTAATTTTATTACATTTGTTTATTTATTTAGTGTACGTTCACACATGCCATGGTGCGAGTGGTGTGTGTGTGTGTGTGTGTGTGTGTGTGTGTGTAACTTGAGGGAATTGATTCTCTCTTTCGATAGGTGGGTCCTGGAGATGGATCTGTGGGCAAGCACCTTTTCCTGTTGAGCTATCTCACTGCCCCTATCTTTTTGGTTTGATTTTTTTTTTTTTTTTTTTTTTTTTTTTTTGGAGACAGGATTTCACTGTATGGCCCTGGCTAGCCTGGAACTCCCTGTATAGACCTGGTGGACCTTGAACTCACAAAGATCTGACTGTCTCTGCCTCCCAAGTGCTGGGATAAAAGGCGTGCGCCACCAAGCCCATCATTTTGTTCCCTTTGAATAACTGCATACCATTTCCTCTTTGTGTCGTCATTAGCATCAGGAGTTTGGAATACTGGGACGGGGTCTTGCCGTGTAGCCTGGCTGGCTTGGTACACACTGTGTACTTGATGTGGTCCTCCTGCTTCAGCCTTCCCAATGCAGGGCCCATAGGTGTGCACAACCCCACTCAGCCTTTTGGTTTTAAAGCCAGTCTCCTACTGATGGGTGTTCAGGGTGTTTGCAGTCTTCGGCTGTTACCATCCATGCGGCAGTAATTTTCCTAGCTTCCAGGAACTGATATTAATCAAAACGCACTGGAAGAGGCTCTATTGTATCAGTCCCTGATCTGACAGGCAGCTCCAAAGCATGTAGACGCTCTCGGCAAGGGAGCCCTCGTGGCTCTGGTCTACGTGACCATGTCCTATTACTCTTTGCACATCTGTGGAGACTGGCGTATCCTGTCTGAAAGTGTGTACCTGCCCCAAGGCCCGTGGAACCAGGGATGTCCATGAGATTCCCCCCAGCTGGACCTGTCACCATGCTCACTTGGAGGGAGGGTGTGGAGAAGTGCGCCCATGGGAGCTCAGCTGCAGGCTGCACCCCAAGAAGAGAGTTCCTGTTCTTGTGTTGTGCAATGTTCCTGGGGTCTGGGCCTGCCCTTCTGCTTTTCCTTGCCTGTCTGCAGAGGGGCATGCGTGGGAGGGCTGCCGAAGGGAACACGCCAGGGCGCCTGTGTGTGTGTTTTGTTTTGTTTGTTTTCGTTTTTCAAGACAGGGTTTCTCTGTGTAGTCCTGGCTGTTCTGGAACTCACTCTGTACACCAGGTTGGCCTCAAACTGGCAGAGATCCTCTGCCTCTACTCTGCCTCCCAGTGCTGGGATTAAAGGCGTGCACCACCACCACCGCCCAGCATGGCACCTGTGTTTTTGAGGTGAGCGTCATGTTCCCTGTACAGCTTCATGTGCCTTTTCCCCTCTGCTTCCTCGTTCATCTTCTTGGTTCTTTCTTCTCCCCTTTCTGCGTTTACTCTGTAGACTAAAATCCTCGGTAGCCTGGCTGTTCCTGCTGTTCACCCATCCAGCGTCCTTCCCCTCTGTTCTGTGTATGGAAGGTGCCCATTGTGAAGCCACAGCTGCTGAGCTCCGGTGAGGGGCCAGAGCGTCTGAGTGACTGCAGAAGTCACCACGTTTCTCCCTCTGTAAGACAGCTGGCTCTTGATAATGTAATACACCAGGCCTGCAATGATACTGCCTGAGTGCTAGCAATCATTAATATCTTTTAAGTGATTTTGGTGGTGGTCTCTGTAACAGACTGTAACAAACTCGCTCACGTATGATAGAAAATAAAGTTTGATTATGAAACATAAAAATATTTTGACTTCATCATTAAAAACCTCAGGTCAGTGCTGGTGAGATGGCTTATCTGGTTAAGGCACTTGCCACCGTGCCAGACGAGGCCACCAGGCCTGCCAACCCAAGTTTAGTCCCTGGGACTTACATGATGGAAGCAGAGGATTGACTCCTACAAGTTGTCCTCTAGGATCTGTGTGTGCACTCTGACACACACACACACACACACACACACACACACACACACGCACGCACGCACGCACGCACGCACACGCACGTTTTTACAAAACACAGGCAATGACAAAACTCAAAAATTAAAAAGTAAAAACTCTGTAGCCACAGAGTTGATAGAGTTCGTTCAGGCCCCACAGACCCCCTTCTCTCCCAGTTCAGCACTTAGCTGGGAAGCCCAGCTGGGAGAGAAGCAGGCCTCCCTGGTTGGTAGGGGTGGACAGGAGTCTCAGCAGGTGAGCAAGCAAAGGGTCGGGGTGTCCCGTCGGTCCCATCACTTTTACCCAGTGGTCCAGAGGGCCGTTTGTAGCTCTCGTGTGCGGTACTAACTTTGCACTGTGACTTGACAGTAATGTGTATTTGTAGGATTTAGCAATCCAGCTCACGGGACCCCGACACCTACAGAAACTGTAGCCTTGGAGCTTGGAAGTCTGTGCATGAAGAGGTTAGAGATTGTTATGTGTTCAGTAATAAGGGAAAGGCTGGATCAGTTTTGAAATTCTGTGATTGGCCTAGCATGCACCCTAACACTGAGCTACACTCCCAGTTTGGTCTTTTTCTTCTGAGATGATCTCAGGTAGCTCAGGCTGGCCTCTAGCTGAGTAGTCGAGGATGACCTTGAACTTCTGATCTTGTGTCTCCACCTCCTGGGTGCTGAGATTACAGCCATGCACCACTATGACTGGGTTTTGCAGTGTTTGTGATGGAACCGTGGACTTTGTGTGAGCTACACAAGCACTCTACCAGCCGAGCTACGGGCCAGCCTTTTGACCGCTTGTTTCTTTTTGAAACAAGGTCCCTCCATGTAGCCCTGGCTGTCTAGAACTCTCCATGTAGACCAGGCTGGCCTGGAACTCATAGAGCTCTTCCTGCCTCTGCTTCCCAAGTGCTGGCATTATGGTGTGTGGTCTGGCCTGGCTCAGGCTGGCTCAGATTTTTGGTGTAACCAAGGATATTCTTGAACTTTTTATCTTCTTGAGTCTACCTCCAGATATAAGGATTACAGGCATTAGCCACTGTACCTGGTCCCAGCTATTATTTATTTGTTGATTTTTAGTGGTACTGAGGGTTGAACCTAGAGCCTCTTAAGTGCTAAACAAGAATTCTACTGTTGAGACAGAGTCTATCAGGTTGTTCATGCTTTCCAGGCATCCATAATCCTCTTGCTCACCCCCCCACCCCCCCCAGCACCGGGATCACCGGTGTATGTCACAATTCCTGGTTTCTGTATCTTTCCTTCCTTCCTTCTTCCCTTCCTCTCCCTCCCTCCCTCCCTCTTTCCCTCCCTTCCTTCCTTCTAGATTTTGAGACAAGCTGTCACTATGTATCTCAGTGTAGTTGGAAATACAGACATGTGCCACTGTGCCTGGCCCAGTCCTGTCTTGAAAAGCATCTGTGTATGTGTGTTCCTGTGTGGGTCTCCGTATACACACATGCACACATTGCTCTCATGCACTTCACTTTGGTGGGTAGATGAAATGGAAGCTGATTTTTTTTTTCCCCTCACTCTGTCCATAAAAGGCTGGTGCTTTGGGAAATTTGACTTTCTAGTTGGTGTTTTCCTCCCACTAAAAAAGAAAGGGAAATCAAAGGTTTGTGTGTCATTTTAGTCCCAGGAGGGTGGTGGGTTTGCCGGGATGGTGCAGACCTTTGCTGAAGAGCCCTCCTCGCCGCCGAGTGTGTGCAGGGAAAGAGTGCAGGCGCTCTCGCGTCGTTATGTTGGTCCTGCCCGCTGCACCGGGGCTCCATGCCCTTGCCCTGCCCTGCCTTGCCCCTGGCAGGCTGCTCTGTGAGCTGCGCTCTGCTCACCATCTGTTGAGGAAGCAGTTGCTAAGCTGTTAGCGGACCTCCCTCCCATGCGTAATTTAGCAGGGCACCCTCCTCTCCATTGGCCTCCACCGGGGCTGTGGGATCACCCTTTAATTATTGACCGGGGGCAGCCACCTGAGGGGACTCCTTTGCCCACAGACAGACGGTGCTGACAAGCAGTTAGATGGCACATGGGGGGGAGGGAAGCGACCCAGAGGGTGTGAGCAACAGCTTGGAGTGGGCGGCTCCAAAATAGAAACGCACGAAGCGTCTAGGAAGGGCACCTTAAACGCGGATCTTCTAGAGGCTGTGTGTGGTTCCGAGTGAGCCGCGCTGCAGCCAGCACCGGCACCGTCAGACAGCGTCCCGGAATCCCTGTAGAGCTCACCTTTGCACTGCTCTGCAGCTGGCACCTGCCCAGCGTGCCCAGCACCATATTCCCCTAGGGAAGACTGGTGATGTCATGGCAAGGGTTTCTCCAGAGTCATAGGCCTTTGACCGTCCTTGTCCCGACCTGCCGTGTCATCCCAGACAAGCTACTTCCCTTTCTCTGGCCTCAGCTCTTGACACCTTCTAAATCAGGGGACTTTGGGGGGTCTGTCACTGTTTTAGAACATTTTGAGTAATAGACACGTATGCTGTTGCCGCAAGAGAGCCAGGAGTTAGAGCAAGCCCAGGATCCAAGACTGGCAGGCAGGCAGCCATGACTGTGAATCCTGGCTCCTTTAATCTGCACAGAGCTTTCAGCTTGGTATAATCAGTAGTGGGACAGATTCAAGCCGGGGTGCCTCATCTAAGAGGAAGGGCTAACAGTAAGGATTTGGGAAATAGGTTTTACTTCCTGGTAGGTGCTCATTAAGTAGTGTTGGCATTGAGGACTTGGCTTTTGAAACTGCCTTTTGTCTTAGCTGGAGAGTATATTTCACGTAGGGAGGGAAATGGGAGTGATCTTGCTTTAAAGATGCCACTTGGTGGAAAGCATTGGTGTGGAATTCACCAACCTCACCTAATCCCCTCATCATTTCAATTGCAATTAGCACCCGGAACAATCGACTGTGTGTGGCATCATGTATGACACCCTGATCTCTGAGACCCAGGAAACACGAGGTATGAACTAACAGGCACTATTGTCTGTCGCACTTTAAAAATGACAAAGTTGAGTCCTAGTGAACTGCCCAGTCGTGTCTAAGGCCACCCGGTTCTGGTGGGTGTCAAGCTAATGCTGGAGCTGTTTTTAATGCCCTTTTAAAGACAGGTTTTAAGGGGATGGGGGTGGGGAGCCAGTTCTGGGGCTGTGGCCGGGAATATTTGGCCCCCACAGGAAATCATGCCCTTGAATTATTTAGTCCAATAGGTTTTCTCAGCTACCCTGGTGATCAGCTCCACACTGACTGTTCTTGCCTGCAGAGCCAGGTGGAGCCCTGAGGCCCATAAGTATCACATAATTCAACTTCCTTCCTTCCTTCCTTCCTTCCTTCCTTCCTTCCTTCCTTCCTTCCTTCCTTCCTTCCTTCCTTCCTCCCTCCCTCCCTCCCTCCCTCCCTCCCTTCCTTCCTTCCTTTCTTCTTCCCTCCCTCCCTCCCTCCCTCCCTCCCTTCCTCTCTTTCAAAAAAATAAATAAATAAAATAAAAGAGCTGCCTTCACTTTTATGTTCATAGTTCACAATACACATGAAAACTGCATTTTGTTTGGTTTCTGAGCCAGGGTCTCACTATGCAGCTCTGGCTGTCCTGGAACTCACTATATAGATGAGGCTGGCCTTGAACTCACAGAGTGCTGGGATTAAAGGCAAGTGTTACCACACGTAGCCAAAATTGCACTTAGCATTTTTAAAGTTTATTTATTTATTTTATGTGTATGAGTGTTTTTTTTCTGCATGTGTGTTTGTGCGTGCCTGGTGCCAGTGGCGGGTATTAGATTCCCTGGAACCGGAATTACAGATGATTGTGGACCAGCATGTGGTTTTGGGGACTCCAGTCGGGTCTTCTGTGTAAACAGCCAGTACTTTTAACTGCTGAACTCTCTCTCCAGCCACCATACTGTGCTTTTATTTTTATTATTTTTCTGGTTTGGTTTTTCGAGACAGAGTTTTTCTATGTAGCCCTGGCTGTCCTAGAACTCACTCTGTAGACCAGGCTGGCCTCGAACTCACAGAGATCCACCTGCCTCTGCCTCCCAAGTGCTGGGATTAAAGGCATGCGTCACCGCCACCTGGCCAAACTGTACTTTTAAATCCCATTTTACCCCATAAAACTGTTCTCTTTGCTAGGAAGTGGGGGCACAGGAAGGTAGAGTCTTCCTTGTGACACCTGCAAACACTCTGGTACAGGACCTTGGTCTCCGGTGAAATAGGACAAATAACACAAAATTGATAAGGCACCCCTTCTGGCTTATCTGTCTGACTGAGCCATGCCAGGCTGGGAGAGACCATCATGGGACAAGTGGGAAGATCTCATCACTTGGAGGCCTGTACATCATGGGCATGTGATCTCCCATGGGTGACCTCATTTCAAGAGGAGAGTCCATCATCGCATCATGAGAGGGCCTCCCTTGTTGGGTACAGACTTACAGCAGGGTGAGAAGGACCAGAGAGACTGGGAGGAAGTAGGGTCGTGCCCCCCCCCCCCCCCCCCAGGAAGAACAAAGACTGGGGCTGGGGGTGTCTTTCGTTGTTGAAATGCAACAGCTGTTTCGTCAGGCTCTGGGCCGCCTCGTCCATCCGTTTCTGGTGGTCGCCTTTCACATTATCCCATTGAAGTGTGCGTCTCCCACAGACGGAGAGTCATGGGGAAGATGGGTGTGGAGTAGTCCCGGTAAAACCCAGCACGTTGCTCTGCAGGCCGTTGTTGCCTGGTTCCACGATCCCCTCTTTCTGTCTGGTTTCTCGGCAGTGACCTTAACTGAAACTCCCGGGAAATGAGCTCTTGCTTTGCCCTTTTAACGATGCTGGTTTTCCCTTGCAAGTGGGATTTAAATAACCCTTCCGCCCGGGTTGTCACGTACTTAAAGAGCAACATCATAAAAAAAAATCCCAACCCTAAACTTTAATTATGGGGTATGCTGAGGAGGGAGGGGAGCTTGGGGAGGAAATAATGGGCCCAGCAAGACTGGAGTCACACTGGTGATGTTCCCTAGCAGAGCTGCTGGGAAGTTAAAAAGCAAAACGGCCCCCGCCCCAGCCGAGCGAGGTTCTGCTGTTGAGTTTATTCCCTTTCATTTAAGAGACCCACGGTTGTGTGATTGGCTGGCCTTTCACTCTGTCTTCTCGTGTGTGTCTGGAACCGTAGGGATCCTGAGGCCCTTTGGGTGTGCCCGTCCCCTCGGAACAGTTGTCAACCACATGGGCTCTGTGTTGTTTTATTTATTGATGTGTGTGTGTGTGTGTGTGAGTGTGAACTGTATGCCACAGCATAGGTATGGAGGTCACGGGATAGCTTGTGAGAGCTGGCTCTCTCCTTTCACCGTGTGGCTTCCCGGGATTGAAGGCTTGGCAGCAAGGACCTTTCCCCACCGAGCCATCTTGCCAGCCCCCGCGTGGACTTTGACGGCTGCTGTAGTTTGGAGCAGGGGCCTGGACGTGCTGGGGATCTATGAACAGGGCTTCTTCTCCCCCTAACTCTGTCTGACAGCGAGGGGGGATGTACAGGAGCGATGTGGAGGAGATGGTTCAACTGTAAATTGCTTGATGTGTCGGCATGAAGACCTGAGTTCCATCCCCAGTACCCACATGAAAAAAGCTGGGCGTAGCTGGGCGGTGGTGCACGCTTTTAATCCCAGCACTGGGGAGGCAGAGGCAGGGGGATCTCTATGAGTTCGAGGCCAGCCTGGTCTACAGATCGAGTTCCAGAACAGCCGAGACTACACAGTGAAACCCTGTCTTGAAAGAACAGCACCATCAAAAAAGCTGGGTGTGGTGGGATGGCTGTTACAGTCTCAACCGTGGAGAGGCAGTGGCAGGAGGATCCCTCCTGCTCACTGGCCAGCAAACGTAGCTTTGGCAGGCTCTAGGCCAGTGAGAGACTTGTCTCCAAAAACATGGTGGATGGCCCACCCCTGAGCAAGGACTCCCAAGGGTGACCACCTGGCCTCCACACGTTCACGTGAGTACTTACTTAACACAAACACACAAACACAGAGAGCGTCAGGAACCACGAGGGAGGCCTTCTAAGGTCTTTAAACAAAGACTGGAACTTGAGGGCGAAGCTGCCCCCCAGGTTTTGTGCGAGGACAGTGTAGTCCTTCCTGCAGTGGGGGGGGGGGGGCGCTTCATGCACTGGGGTCCCAGAGGTGTGGAGAGCATGGCAGTTGAAGCTGGTGGCTCTCTGGGCGTGGGAAGGAACAGCAGGTGGCAGTAACTGGGAAGCCTGACGCCTGTCCCAGTCATAAAAAGTGAAAAGGACAGCTTACGGACAGTCACATGCCTGGCCGGTGCTCTTACATGGACCCGGGGGCTGAGCCCCGCTGTTTCTGGCTCCAGCAGAGCTCATGTTTTCCTGGAGACAGCTGAGGAACTGATATCGGCATTCCAGAGACATGAACGAACAGGTCTTTTCATTTACATTTAAAAGTAATATCAAGAGGAAGAGGTTTCTGGCACTTGTGCAAGAAATCTTGATGGAGCCGTTTTCCGCATCGGGTTGGCAGCCCCGTCTGAGTCGCGATGGCCGTGCCTGAGCCGTTGGGTGGGGTCACAGGTCCTCCAGGAAACTGATTTTTGGACCCTGGCCTCTGACTCAGTGTGGCCCGCTGGGTGGCTCCCTGTGCCTCGTAGGCGGCCCGTGTCCCTGCCCAGCCCATAAGCAGGTGCCCCAAGTGATCCCACGCCCGCCCGGCAGTCCAGGTGAGAGACTGCAAAGGTGTCTTGGTGGGCACTGCTGGGTAAGTGGAGCAGCTGGGATGGTGGGTGGGCGGGGCAGACAGGTAGACATGGGGGCGCGGCCCCGGTGTTCAGAGTGGGCGTGATTTGGGCACAAAGCTGGAGGCTTTTACCTGCTGAGCAGGGAAAGTTGTGTGGGAAGTTGGGCTGGCTTTTAGAAGCCGTGTCGATGGAAGCTTGTGTTTTTGTCACAGAGTGGACATGCAGGATGAGGAGTGGCGTATGCAGAGGCTCTCTCGTTTCCTTGCCCACTCCGTGTCTCTGTGTGACACTCTGCATGTGTCTGGGAATTTCTGTAACTTGAGAACAGGAGAGGATAAGGGCCGTGGGCAACCTGGCCCAGGAGTCCAGGGTTATCAGGGTATCTGCTCCCATGATGCCTTAGGCCTAATTCCTGGTCTCTCTGTGACACAGTCCTCTCAGGAGCCTTCATAGGTGCCTGTGGGCCACCAGAGGGAGGCCTGGTGGTCTTTACCGGTGTCCCTTTTAGCTTCAAAATCCCGAAAACAGTGTTGTCTGGTGAGCTGTCCCTACTTGGTAGCACATGACTGCTAACTGGGTATTTTAATCACTGAGTTCAGTCATAGGATGAGGGGGCTGGCCATCTCTTCACTGTCATGCAGGCCTTGTGGAACCAGAGTTCCGGTCAGCCCACAGCTAGGTATTCTAGTGGGTGTGGCACTAACTAGATACAGGTATCTGCTTCAAAGCCGGGAGTTAAGGGGGAGTTGATGGTCAGGACTGTGTGAGTACGAGTGCACATCCACCATGGAAGTTGTTCCTCAGGAGCCAGCCACCTTGTCTGTTGATAGAGGTCTCTAGCTGGGACCTGGGGCTTGCTGATTTGGCTAGACCGGCTGGCCAGCAAGCCCCAAGGATCATCCTGTCTACCTTTCTAGGGCTGGGCTTACAGGTGTACGCCGCCGGTGTACCTGGCTTTTCACCTGGGCGCTAGGATTGGCTTCGGGCCCTAATGTTTGCATGCTCAGGGCTTCACTGACTGAGCTATCATTTCAGCCTCTGGAATTTTTTTAAAGATAGGATTGCATTTGCCCATTAAGGCTAGTAAAACTTGTGCCCTAGCATGGCCCCAGACCCAGAGGGAACAGTGTGAGAAGTGCTTCCTTTTCTGCATGCCATGTGACTGTTCCCCAGCCTCTTTTTTTGTAGTAAGTGCTTCTAGCACCTTCTGAACTCTGCCCTTAGTCCCATTAGTCCCAGGCTCTGGTTATAGGGACCTCCTAGGCCAGTGGCCAAGCTCCATTTGCATCTGAACCCTTTGCAGCCCAGCTCCCAGGATGACCTGCCTTTCCTTTACGGATTGGGATTGCGTTGTGGACTAGGCTTACTCTGGGTAAGGCCTGGAGTTGGGTACAGGGTTTCAGGTTTGCCTTGAGGAGGGGAGGGCTGCCTGATTTTCAGTCTTTGAACTAATCACAGCCAGATTTCCTGGTGGTGTCCTGTCTCTTGTCCCCCCTTGTGCTCTTCAGGGTGAGCGGACGTGAACCCTGTTTTGGACAGGGAGACTGGGGGGCCACAGTGTACCAGTGAATGCATTGGCACCCACAGCCCTATTCATTAAGCCTTTAAAGCAGTGGTTCTCACCCGTGCGTGGGTCACAATCCCTGGAGAGTTGAACAACCCATTCACAGGGGTCACATAAGACCATCGGAAAACACAGAGATTTACATTATGGCTCATAACAGTAGCAAAATTAGAATTATGAAGTAGCAGCGAAAATAACTTTATAGTTGGGGTCACTACAACATGCGGAACTGTATTAAAGGGTAGCAGCGTTAGGAAGGTTGAGAAACCACTGCTCTAAAGAGAGCTTCAACAAGCAGGTCAGAGCTATAGCGCTGTTCAACCCTGCTGGGAAAGTCAGCTCCGTCACTGACACGGAAAGTTTAGAAAGTTCCACATTTGTCTTTATTTTGTGTACACAGGGCTGCTCCTAAGTGCTCTGGGACTTTTCACGCGGAGCTGTAAGGGCTCTTCTCTCTCCCCGTTGGCACGGGCCGTGAAGCCGCTCCTTAAAGCCGGCAGGTGCTTGGTCCTCGAGTCTTTCAGTTACCCGCTGTGGGGTGAGGGCCACCCGGACTTGCTGTTGGTGTTATTAATGATCCCTCTCCACCTTGCACACCTCTGCAAGGGCTGTCAGCCTCGAGTGGAGATCCCCAGACTCAGTGGGGGTTTACATCGAAGCCCCAGCTGCTGCTATTACTCCCGAGGCCCTAGAAGGTCAGGTCTGTTGACATCCCATCATAGGAGGAAGTGGGGAGGGACATCAGACCCTGACCCGAGGGTCCAGACTGTACTTCCTGCACCCCTCACTGTTCTGCTTCCCCAGATGTGTGTGATTCTGTCCCATCCGTACACTCTCAGGAGGTGCTAGAGTACACAGGAGGTAGAAGATGAACTGATGAACTTGGTTTAACGGTGGAAAACCATCCACGATGGCTGAGACTTGTCAGTGACGCAGCTGCCTGGGGGACAGCCACACTCCTGTAAGTGACCCCTCACCGTGTTCCTGGAAGTAAGCCCAGTTCACTAAGCTAGACTTGGATGGGATTGTTCAAGGAGAAGTGTGCTCATGGCTCCCTGGGAAAAGCCTCTGCAGAGAAGACAGGAGTTAACTGTGGGATTTGCCCGTAATGTCTGCCACTTCTCAGAGCTGCTGTTCTTTCTGGCAGACCCAGCTAAGGACACCCTAAAGGGTGGTCCCCAGGTGGTTTTAGATGATGCTCGGATGTGGCCTTGATTGCTTGAAGTCCTGTTATGAAGAAGCCACTCATTCCAGCCCTGCTGCTCCTCCTGTCCTCCCCTTCACCTCTTTCCCTGTCCTCTCCCCTCCTCCTCCCTCCCTTCCTCCTCCTCCTCCTCCTCCTCACTCCTCTCCTCCTCTTTTTGCACAACACTGGGACTTGAACCTATGGTCTTATGTATGTGGACTTTGAATGGCTTTTTCTTTATCTTTTTAAATTATTTCATGTGTGTATTTTGGTTGCATGCATGTGTTCCATATGCACGCCTGATGCCAGCTGTCACCAGAAGAGGGTGTTGGATGCTCTGTAACTGGAGTTACAAACAGTTGTGAGCCACCATGTGGGTGCTGGGAATCAGATCCGGGTCCTCTACAAGAGCAACAAGTGCCCTTAACCACTGAGCCACCTCTCCAGCCTCCTTGAATGGCTTCTAACATAAAGTCTGAGTGTGACATCCGTTTTCAGAAACCACAAATGAGGCTTGGAGAAAATCGGCGTCAGAATCCTAGCCTTCTGTAGGAAACCGGGCACAAGAGATTTAAAGCATTTTAATTTAGTTATTATATCTTCCTTCCTTCCCTCCTCCTCCTCTTTTTTTCTTTTTGTCATGCTGGGGTTCAAACCCAGGGCTTTGAGCATGCTAGACAAGTGTTCTAGTACTGAGCTACACCCCTGGTTCTTTGTGGTTTTGAGACAGGGTTTCAATCTGTAGCTCAGGCTGGCCTTGAACTCATGATCTTTCTGTGTCAGCCTCCTAAGTGCCAGATTACAGGTGTGTGACCACGCTCACACAGTTATTCTTGATTTTATGGATGTCTTCTCTGTGTGGCATGAGTACTTATGTCCCTTCTATGGTAAAGCTGTAACGTGTATTTAAAAAGTGAGTAAATCTGGGCCAGCGAGATGGTTCATTGTGGTCGAGGCACTTACTACCAATCCCAATGACCTGGATTTTGTCTCCAGGGACCCACATGGCAGAAGGAGAGAACCAGCTCCACAAAGTAGTTCCTTGGCCCCTCCCCTCAATATTTTTAAAAATAAGTAAAATTAAGGGAAAAGGAAAGAAAGATACTAGTTCTGGTGGTCTGTGCCCAAAGTGATGAGCTACCAGTGTTGGGGAAGCTTGCTTAACAGCATGCTTGCAGTGTGGCGGCCAGAGGATTGGTGAGGAGGGGTTTCAGTGCCTGTCTGAGAGGGACAGCTGCCTTTGTGGAAAGCTGAGCAATTAGTGCACATACACACAAGACTGTCAGGGCGATAGTGTGCCTCCAGTTTGCATGGGCAGGCTTCTACAGGTTTTCCTGAGAGAATGGGACGTGCGTGCATGTGTGCGTGCGTGTATGTGTGTGTATGTGTATGTATTTGTGTGTGTCTGTGTCTATGTGTGTAGGTGTGTGCTCATGTGTGCTTATTATTTTTATTATTAGTTGTAGTCTTGTCTGTCCGTCTTGACCTACTGTCCTTACCCACCACTTACTTGAAGGTTCTATTTAGGGAAACAGCTGGGTGTTCCCAAAGAAAGAGTCCCAGTGGATCTTTTTCGGACTGACTGATTTTCCAGCTGTTCCGATGGTTCTCCATCCTTGGTCCATATCAAGGTCACCTGGTGTATCTAGTACATATCAAGAGGCCAGGCTTACCTTATGATGCCCTGCTAGCCTCTTGTATGCTTGCTTTCTAGGTGATCCCTACATACCCCTCCCCCACATGGATGGGGGGGCTTGTGCATGCTAGCTGTACCACTAAGGTACATCCATAGCCCAAGATCTTCCCTTTGGTATCAGTGAGAGGAGTGGCTTGCTCAGCTTAGACCCGATGCGGGTGATATTCCCAAGGCCATCCCAGTGGCAGCTGTCAAGTACCGATGGGACAGTGTAGGTTGGATGCTGTGAAAAGATGTAGGTCTCAGCAACTATCACGTTCCAGGTAACTGTGCGGGGTTGTGTCTGGCACAGCAATGGGCATCATAAGCTGTGCTAGCACAAGTCTGCTGTTCACAGTTGTCAGGGGTAGATGAGGGCGCAGCCACACCTGGCTGTTATTTATTCTGAACTTACTTGTTTACATTAAAATCTATTGTTTGGAAAGAGTATCTTAAGGTTCTAAACACAGCGTTATAACAACTAGAAATCTAGGGAAAGCCTGCGGGGGAAGGGCTGCCCTCTGGAAGAGATGTGGGTGGTTGGGGTGCTGAAGTGTGAGCTTAGGGACAACTGATGACCTCCACCCTCAGGAGTTAGAAAGCCCTCTAGGAAGGACCTCTAGGAAGGAGAACAGAGAAGACTGTGGCCCCTGGCGCTGGCTGCTAGGCCTGGTCGCCACTGTTTACACAGGTGGACCCCAAGTTCTCTATAGGCACAGAATCACCAGGCAGAGATCAGACATAGGTGGTACCCAGGATGTGGGGTTCCCTCCAGAGGGCTTGCAAGCTTCGTGTGAATAATGGCTGACGTTTTTTCGAGCCCTTCCTCAGTGCCAGACATGGTGCTGAGGGTCTTCTACAAGCTGCAGGGTGGATTCAGGCCGAGCCCTGTAGGTCTGTAAGAATAATTGCTGACGTTTGCCCAGCCCCCTCCACTGTGCTGAACTCCCTTCGTGCATTGTTCATATAATCCTTGTTGAGTCCCACGAGGCGGTGTTTAGACTTCTCTTGGTTGCTTTGGAGGCAGGGCATCAACGGAGGCTGTCATTGTCATTGTCATTATCATCCTTGGGAGCCATCCTCATCCAGCGATTGCTGTGGGAGGAGGCACTGAGGACCACTTTGTATATATTGTCTTTGTTTTGTGGCTTTCTGTTGGGACAGACACCAGGATGAAAACCAACTTGGGGAGTAAGGAGTTTATCTCCGCTTACAGACTGGAGTCCATCATTCAGGGAAGCCAGGGCAGGCGCTCAAGCAGGAGCATGGCCGTGGAGGAACACTGTTTACTGACTTGCTTACCCCCCGGCTTGCTCAGCCTGCCAACCTGCCCAGGGACGGTACCATTCATAGTAAGCTGGGTCCTCCCCTGTCAATCAGCAATCAAGAAAAGGCCTCCCAGCCATGCCCGTAAGCCAATCTGATGGAATTCCTCAATTGAAATTCTCTCTTCCCTGGTATGTCTAGGGTTTTTCAAGTTGATAAAAACTTTGGCTGTAAGAATTCCTGCCGGGCAGTGGTGATGCACGCCTTTAATCCCAGCACATGGGAGGCAGAGGCAGGTAGATCTCTGTGAGTTCAAGGCCAGCCTGGGCTACCAAGTGAGTTCCAGGAAAGGCGCAAAGCTACACAGAGAAACCCTGTCTCGAAAAAACCAAAATAAAAAAAAAACAAAAGAATTCCTTTGATTTGGGGTGGAGGAATTGAGGATCAGGTGGGCCACCATTATGCCAACAACTAAAAAAAGTCTCTGGGTGTGGACCATGTGGGATGCCAGTTTGATGAAACGTGTGTGAATCAGGTTCATGGTTCCAAGCCGGTCTGCTGGACTGATGTCTTAATGAAGGATACAGACTGGACGAGAGCAGGGCATGGCTTTGAAGTTGAGTGCTTGGCCAAAGCCCCATAGTTAGAACATGGCAGAGACGGAGTCTGAAACCAGATCTGCTGATTCTGGAGCAGGGCCAGAGAGATGTTGTCATATGCTCACCGGAGTGTCATGTCGGGGGAGGGCGAGAGAATGGATGCGCGGGGAGGAGGGTGTTCTCTGGTCACATGCAGCCTCACCTACCGTCGTCGCTGTAGGATTGTGCATGACCGAGTGCCTAGTTGAAAGCCCTTCCCTGGGCAGATACTTGTTTATCTTCCCATGCTTGCCCACATGGGAGCATTAGCACATTCCTGGGCCTGCGTTCTCTGGCCGGCAGAATCATGACCCAGATGTTGATTCGACTTTAATCATTGGAACCATGGCAGCAGTTCCCCGCTAGGCTTCCAGCCCTGGGTTCCCACCCAGCAAAGGGTGACCTTGGGCCCAGCTGGTTCCCCGAGAACTGAAATCCCCGTCTCTTCTCACTCTGGACACGGTGCAGCAGCAGAGCTGCCATGCGACCATCCAGTCGTGGAGTCCTCCACAGTGTCCCAGCCCTGTGCCAGGCAGCTTACCACGTCAGCTGATCTGAACCTTCGAGTCATTGGTAAAGACAAATCTGAGTAAGAATCTTGTGGGAGAAAGATGGATGACGTCATCATTTTCTGTCTTCTTCGAAAGATATTGTGCTCACCATCTAAAGCAGAAGTTGTCTCACATGCCCTCCCTTCCCAGTGTGTTTTCGGTTTGTCATGATTTGGAGGAGGGTGGCTGCTGGCTACAAGTTACTTAATACCCTGCAGCGTCCGGACAGACTCCTGTCACAAGGAATGATCAATCAAGCTAGGTGTCTCGGCTCACACCTTTAATTCTAACATTTGGGATGCTGAGACGGGAGGATTGCACCATCCTCACTGGGATTACAAGTTCAAAGCCAACCTGGACACATAATACCCCATCTCAACAAAGCAGAAGGCCCCCTAAATTAGTAACTGTCATCAGCCTTTCACCTAGTGCTGTGAATGAACAGCTGCCCAGGTACTCTTGGGGTCACTGCGCTTCTGTCCCCATCTGCTTCTGGTTCTTTCCACCGAGTGAGCTCATGGTGGGATCATGGTTTTCCCCCCGATTTCCACACTTTAGGCATAGACATGTGACTTTCATTAGCCAATGAGCTGTTAGCAGGAAGTGACATGGCTCTCAGGGTGGAATCCTCTGAGAGCTCCTGTGAGTTACCACAGCCCTTCCCTCAGTGGACCCCATGTGCCTCGTCTGGGAAGGTCTGAGTAGAGCCTCACACAGGCTCACAGTGGACACTTTTGTCTAAACCACTGATGTCTGGGGGATGGTTGTTACACTGCAGAGCCTGTCTGATCCTGACTGATGTGCACCAAATGGCACTGAACTATGCAGTTGAGATTTGGGTTGAATAGCTGGCTGTCTACCAGCTGAAGGTGAAAGTGCCAGCCCACAGTATTGGCCGACTGCCTCTGTAGTGAGGACACTGTGCCGTTCCCCAGGGGGAGTTCAGGGATGCTGGCAGGTCGTTTTATAGCCACCAAGGCATTTCTCCTGGGGTCCAACAGCTGTGCCTGGTCTGCTCCTGTGTGAGTTTGCACCACCGTAGGCCAGACACACGTACTCCACTCAGTAAGTCGCTTTAAATCAGTTGCTGCATGCAAGTGTGTTGAGGGCAGGGTTTATCTTTGCCTTCCCAGAGCCTCTCACAGCATGCCTGGGTAATGTTTCTTGAGTGTAGACTGTGAGGGTTGCCGTGGTGGGGTGTAGCGGGGGCCAGAGAGGTCCTAGTGTGGCTGCAGGAACAGAGAGCCAGCTTGAGGCGTGGCCACCGAGTAGGATGTCCCTGAGCAGGGAGAAGAGCAGAGGGCTGGGTGTCTTTCACTTTTCTCTGATCACTGAAGGTAAGGTGTCCCGTCCACAGGCCTTGAGGGGGCCTCTGGCTTCTGCCTTGGCCTGAGCGAGCTTGCCCATTGCTGAGCAGCACACTTGGGAGGGGTGTTGCTGTGCAGGCAGTGTGCCAGAGAGCTGTTCGTTCCACTCACCTCCCACAGGGGCTCAGGTATGACCGTTGAGTGCCGGGCTTCCCGCGGCACTGACTGAGCCAGCGCGGTTCTCAGCACTTCAGAACAAAGTCAGCCTGACTCGCGCTCCTGGGAGCCTCAGTGTTCCTGTCTATAAAAAGGGCACGATCAGGGAGCAGTCTTCGCCTGCCTCCTGCTGAAGTCAGCATGCAGGGTAGGGGTAAGGACATTGCCCTGTAATGTCAGTGACAGATACCCTAACACGTCAGAAGGAAAGAGTGGTATATTCATTCTAGCTGCTCAGTTCAGGTCCTTAAAGAACTCTTGCCGGGAGGGCGATTGGGACAAGAGCTTGGGGACAGCTTGGATAGAGCCTTCCCAAGGGTACCTGCTGGCTGTGTGCAGGGATGTTAAGAACACAGTGCAGTGGGATTGACCCTTTGATGGTGTGGGAGCTGGTAGGGAGGGTGCCTGCTTGCTCTTCTGGTCTCGGTGCTTCTTACCTTAGAGGTTAGTGTGAACTGGATACAGGCTCTATAGTGGCCTGCTTGCCCAGCCTGGTGCCTTTCCCCAGCACCTGCAGGTCTGCCTCGGCCCCCTGCCCCCGCCCCCCATATTCCCATTAGTCCAGGAGCAGTTGGTTCTTCATCCAGGAAGGTGCCAGTGGCCTCTGCCTCGGCGGGTGACTCATTGGGTTACAGGCCCCAGACGTTTATTATTGCCATGGTCAGACACAGTAAAAAAGGCTGGAGCTTTGGAGTTTGGGTGCCTGAGTTTGAATCCCAGCCTGCCACTCCCTGACTGTGTGATCTTGAACAAGTTTTTAAGCTCTCGGTGACTCAGTTGCCTGATCAGTAAAGTGGGTCTGAGACTGGAGGCTGCCTCAGGAGGGGTCACGGTTTTCTGTGTTTCTCCCTTGTGGTGCCAGGCATTTGTGTCACCAAATGGTTGGCGTCAGCTATCCCTGCTGCTGCTTCTTTGAGATAAATCATAAATGTGTTTCTAGTTGTACTTGAAACAGCTTGCCAGCTCTAGAGAAGTCTGGCTTCCAGATGTCAGGGGCGAACAGTTGCATGTACAGCTGGTCACCTTGGCGCTTCCCACGTGCTTCCTTTCTCAGAAGAGAGTAGCCTCTAAAAGGATGCATTGGGGCTCAGTGGGTGGAGGTGCGGGCAGCCACCCTGACAACCAGGGTCCCACGTAGAGGAAGGAGGAAGGGGACTCCCACAGGTTGTCTGACCCTCTGACCTCTGCACGTACATGGTAGGTGAGGATGCACACAAGCAATCAATAAGTAAATAGATAAATAAATGCTATTTTAAAGGATACATTGCAGGGGCTGGAGAGAAATCTCGGTGGTTGAGAGCACTTGCTGCTCTTGGAGAGGACCTGGTTCCCAGCAACCACATTGTGACTCATAACTAACTCCTGTTCCAGAGGATCTTCCAGAGGATCTGATGTCTTCTTCTGGCCTCTACAGACTCTAGGCGTGCATGTAGCCATATGTGTGTGTGTGTGTGTGTGTGTGTGTGTGTGTGTGTGTGTGTGTGTGTAGGTAAACACTTTTATTTAGAGGGAACATTGCATGATCAGTATAGCGCTGCGAAGAGTCATTGGCCCATGGCTCCCCACCTAACCAAACTGTGTTCTTGTATTCACGCCTCCTCCCTGACATGGGTTGTGTTGGCAGGTACAGAATGTTGCGACTAAAGAGTAAGAGATACTTTTTAATGTTAAAATCCCTTTCCACAAAAAAACCCAGGACACCAATATAGTAAGTCTGGGAACTGGAGTACGGTGAACTTTGTTCAGTGTGACCTGTGTCCCTTGCTAGCTGAGCTGTCTTGGGCAAATTAGCATCACTTTGGAGAGACGACTCTCACTGCCTCACATCATGTGGGAATAATACTGTTCCGACTCCTGACATTGCAGTAGTGAAGTCGGTATCCTCCGTAAAAGCCCCCGCTCAGAATGGCAGTTTGAGAGGCATTCTTCTTGTTGGCTGTGCAGACTCGCTGGTATGGTGATTCCCCCCCACACACACACACATCTGTGGCTGTTGGTAGGGGCTTGTCCCGCCAGAGGGTCAGCCTTCCTCTCCCCTTCCCACCCTACCAGAAACCCCAGGCTTCAATTTGTTCCGGTCTGGGTGTTGGTTCAGCTCCCCAGAGACAGTATTTTGGGCTCTGCACGTGTCATGGGAAACCCCCCAGCCCTGCCCAAGTCCAGGAAGCAAGAGGGGAAAGCTTGCTCACAGCCAGACAAACAGGTATTTCCTGCCAGCCCCCAGCTGTCAGAGAAGTCTCCCCCTGTGGGGGTTCAGAGAGGAGCCCCACCCACCCATGTCAGCCTCCTTCCAAGCACCCAGGGTTTAGTGGAGAATGGTGGCACCATTCAACAGAGCCTCTGGTACTCGTTCAGGTACCCACTGTGTCTGCTCCAGGACGGTAGCCATTAGCCCTGGGAAGCTGGGAAGCTGAACACGTGTGGCTGGCCTGGCTGAATGGACTGTGGATGGTGGATTTCCAAGACCAGGGCGACCAAAGCTTACTTTTTGTATATTGTGTACTGTATATAGCACGTTGTAGATATTTGATCTCACATGATGTTTTGGGCATGCTTGGCTGAATAAAATATAGCATTAACCTTAGTGACACTGTAGCTCAGTTGGTAGAGTGCACGTCCAGCCTTCGTGAGGCTCTGAGATACAGTCCCCCAAACCACATACATTGGGTATGATGGCACACACCTGTAATTCCCTGCGCTCAGGAGATGTAGGCAGGAGGATTGGAAGTTCAGGGTTATCGTCATCTACACGGGGAGTCTGAGGCCAGTTAGGGCTTCATGAGCTGTTGTCTCCTAAATAGATACATAATATATTTATGTATTTTATTCCAGCTACTGGAGCAGAATAAACCCCACAGCTGCTGCTACACGTTTGTGAGGCCGAGCTGTCTAGACAGCATGGCCAGGCATCCGTTGTCCTACCCCACAGGGGACGAACTAGAGTCGGGGAGGGGCTGTGCCTGGGCCTGCCGGCTGGCTAAAGGAGGAGCAAGGGCCCGCTATGGCAGCCATCCCGGTGATGTCTGGAGAATGCTGGGAACAAGAATTCTCTTAGGGTGGAGTGGCCGGTTTAGAAAGGACTGGAGAGTTACCTCAGATTTGAAGCAAATGCACAGAGAAGCTGGGTGCTGGCATCTGTCCTAAGGTCCCCTCAGGTCCCATGGAGAGTAAGTGGGGAAAGCCAGTGTCCGCAGCTTCAGGCATTTTGTTATAAACCTCTTTTCCTGGACCAATCTGAAGCCCCACCCACCCACTGGTGTCTGAAAGAGGCAAGCTCCGTGTGTGCCTTCTGATCATGCCTCCTCTAGACTGTGAGTGGTCGTAGAACCCAGGCGTCTAGGAAAGTCACCCTGATTTACCTGCAGAGAGCAGGAATATCTGCCACTACTACTTTCTTGGCAAAGGTTATCTCTGATACCCTGGCCAAATCTTGTATCTCCCCAGCCTCAGTTTTCCTTCTCTGTAAAGTGGGGATGTTAGTGAGGCTCAGACATACCCTGAAAAGTTGTGCAGATCCCATGGGAATGTATAGAAGGTTTGGCCATTGGAAAAGCATGTCTGGCATGGGTGGTCATTGACTTAATTCCATGTCCTTTGTCAGACAGAAGAGAACTGGGAAGAAAGATCCAAACTCTAGGGCTGAATAGCAAGTGGCCTTAGCTTAAGATAACTTAAGCATGACCTCCCCTGCCTTGGTGTTCTTGTCTACAAAATGGGCTTGTTGAAATGGTTTGAACAAGACTGTGGTGCCTGGTGGGTCTAGAGCAGGAGTTCAGTCTCCACCTTCTACTCCCGAATGATTTGATCGGATGGTGTGGAGTCTGCCAAGCCCTGGCGTCTGCCCAGCATCCTCTGCAAGTGCAACTGCTCCTGACCCCCCCCCCCCCCCCC
>CABHPQ010159353.1:9719-20920 GCA_902168405.1 Peromyscus aztecus
ATCCTTAATTCCTGAGGGATGCTCATTTTGGGTAAAGAAGTACAAACGGGGTTTCGAAGCTACCCATCACGACTAGAAGATGCTGATGCTTCCTTAAGTCCATCCAATAAACTGTCATTCAAATTTAAATAAACAGCAGCGTCAGTTAAAACATTCAGTGGCTGAGAAGCATCTAATAAAAACTGATTGATTATGGCAAGTTTAGAGGGTTGAGCTGTATAACCCAGAGTGAATACAATCTTGTGTGTGTGTGTGTGTGTGTATGTGTGTGTGTGTGTGTAGCATGTGAATATTGTATATAAAACATAAGCTCCTTGATCTTTTAAAGAGCCATTAAAAGCAATCTCTATAGGGTTTTTAGATGTAATTTTAGGCAAAAATCAGGGAGTATTTTTCAAAAATTCTTTGTTTCAAGATTTATTCTTTTTTTTTTATATATATACATTGGGTTTTACCTGCTGTGTGAGGAACCCAGATCCTCTGGAACTGGAGTTACAGACAGTTGTGAACAGCCATGTGGGTGCTGGGGATTGAACCTAGATCCTTTGAAAGAGCAGCCAGTGCTCTTAACCACTGAGCCATCCAGCCCAGCTGCTCAAAATTCTTAAAAAGGGAATATTTCAGATAATTATCTATAGATCCCAAGTAATATGTTAATTTGAACTGCCAACTATTAACAGTGCGGAACAAATAGTTTACCAGAAAAATAATTATGACAGGCTCTTTATCAGTAAGATTATTTCTATGAGCTGCTGGTTTAGTAAAAAAAATTATTATTATTTAATAAGCTAATAACCTGCTCTGTTTCAGGTGTTACATTTTTATAGAATATAACAGAGAGTTTCCAGACAGCAACTTCAAGAGCAGAGCCAGATCCTCAGCAGTGAGAAACAAATAAGAGGATACCCAGTGATACAGTTCAAAATTATGAATTTTGCTCTTTCAGTTTATTTACTACGAAAATTAAGCATTAATTAGATAATATAATGATGACTAATACCTCTGGAAATTTAAGCAGCATTGGCTTAGTGCTTTATGTTCTAGCTGTGGTTGTTTTTGTACTAGAAGTTAGGCTTGTTTTGATTTTTTTTTTCTCCCATGAAGGGGCCATTGATACTGAGTTATTCCTGCTATTAGGGAAAAATAAAAAAAAACCTTTTTTTTCCATGAAGGGACCTTGGGACCTTTAATTTGAGTTATTCCCACTATGAGGGAAAACAAACAAACAAAAAAATCAAACAACTCTCTTTTTAAAATAATTCACAGAGACTTTGTTATCCTCCTTTACATGGACTCTCTTTACTTTAGTTCCTATAAAGTTGCAGAGCTGTAGCTCTTAATGTTTGGTTCCTTTGGACCTTTTTTTTTTTTGAGACTGAGTTTCTCTGTGTAACTTTGGAGCCTGTCCTGGAACTCACTCTGTAGCCCAAGCTGGCCTCAAACTCACAGAGATCCACCTGCCTCTGCCTCTCAAGTGTTGGGATTAAAGGCGTGCGCCACCACAGCCTGGCAACAAATATTTTAATAATTATACAAAACGCTTTGTCTCGGAAGACCGAGAAGAGCCCTTATTTAGTTCCACTCTCTCATTTTAAGGTTGAGACCCTTTTCAGTGAGAGGACCGCGCTTCCCTAACCCTCAATTTCTACAGAAAGGAAAGTTTTCTTACCTTCTCCAATGTTTTTGGTGCCAGTTGAGGGGGACTCTGTAGGTGTCAATGCAGGCAGTGATTGGAGAAAAGATAGGAATGAAAACCAGGTTCGGATTGACTTGGTCAGGAGGTTCACCGTCAGCATATTTAAAACACAGGACAATTTGGGAAAAGGTTTCCAGGCAACAATCATCCATCCAATCAGTCCAATTCCAGGACACAATAAAGCTGAAGGTGTGACTACATAGAAAGTCTTTTTACAAAGTACATGTGACCATGAGGGTGGGCTCTATGGCTAAAAGACCTAGAATCTAGTGTAGTTTCTGACCCATAGCATAGAGATCAGCAGGATATAAAGTACATGTCATGGGTAATGGTCTAGGATAATCATTCTGGAATTTGGGTGAGGTCTGCCTCTACAGCAAAAGGTGGGTGAGGTGTGTCTCCACAGATAACAAAAGGGTCACCAGGTACTTAACAAAATCCACTCTCAGCTTTCCGGATGGAACACAGGTATTTGATTTTTATCTCCTCCATTGAGGAGACACCCCTGCATGAATAACATTCCTAGTTCTCTTAGTGCAAGGACCTCTGTGCCCACAACAAGGGGGAATCAGAGGTCTGGCTACAGAGTCTATCTGAGGAATTAGTCACTCTAGGACAGAGGAGGCGGAACGAAGGTAAAGGGGGCTGGACTAGGAGGGGGGGTTCTGTTTCTGTGCTGATATATTAACTTGCTGAGGCAGGGGGAGGGTGGATGGTCACTCATTACCAAATGTCAAGTCCAAGGAGATAGGTATTATCCGGTCAGTTACATAACCTGTGAGCGTATAAAAGGCACCTTGGCCTCGGACCTCACCTACCTGCGAGCTTTGCCATCTAATCGCTGCTACCTCTCAGGATGAAGGTGGATGTGGTAAGTACCTTATGATCGTGCAGGAGCGGCTTCACCAAGCCCTCAGTGGAAGAGACAGCTGCACGGTCTTCTTCAGTTGGTTCATGCAGGCCCTGCTTGTCAAGGTCACAGAGCTAACTTCTTCCTATTATATCCGATGGCTGGGGTAGGGGTGTGAAGCCCCCCACCTCCGGCCTCCCCGTGGAGTCAGGTCTCCTACAATTACCTTCTGTCTGCAAGGGTATCAAGCAGGTGGGGGCTGCTGGCCTTAATTAGTTATTTCTCACACTGGAAGTAGGTAGGCATCAGCTGACACTGGCCGGCTGGTGCCGGGCTGCCGCCGGGCTGCCATGCACATGGGATGAGGTGTTTTAGTACCTACCCCCCTAGGGATGCAATGTTCTTCTTTATGAGCCCGGCTAGTGGTGAAATGGGTCAAACTCCTATCCAACCAGGGCCCGGACCCTTCCCTGGTCTATCGACCTGATGTGGACCCAGAGTTGGCCCAAAGCAAGGACAGCTTCCGAAACTACACCGTGAGTGAACACACGTTAACACCCCTCACTTTCTCTGCCTGGTCTCTGGTCCAGCCCTTTGGGGAGCAGTCCCTCTTCCCACAGCTCTGAGAGGACTTTTGGGGAAGCTCCATTCCGCTTTATACCTATGGGGCCTCTCCTGCGGGAGGGGAGGCCATGGCTCCCAGTGGGCTGGGCCAATTTGGCACATAGCCTGCGCTGGTTGTCTGGCTTGCAGGCTGGCCCGTTGCTGGATCGCGTCTTTACCACCTACAAGCTCATGCACACACACCAGACGGTGGACTTCGTCAGCAGAAAGGTAAAGGTTCCCTGCTCCAAGTGCAGACTCTGAGGGTGGGAGCCTCCTTGCCTGGGGCCCAGTGTACCCACAGAGTGACCCTGCTCTGTAGCCCCCTCTTTGAATATGGCTATTCTCTCCCTTGCACCAGCATATCCAGTTTGGAGGCTTCTCGTACAAGAAAATGACAGTCATGGAGGCTGTGAACATGCTAGATGATCTGGTGGATGAATCGGACCCGGATGTAGATTTCCCCAACTCCTTTCATGCATTCCAGACAGCGGAGGGCATCCGGAAAGCCCACCCAGACAAAGGTGTGCCCGACAGCTGTGGTGGGGGAGGGGCCATCCTCGATCTAGCAGGCGACCTGACCGAGAGGCTTGGTCCTCTCCCACAGGCTCCACCTTGAGGGAAACAGACCCCCGGGGCTCCTTGCTTTCAGCCCAAAGCCTGCTCTGCCTACCTTCATCCCTGCAGCTTCCAGCTCATTTGTTGCTTTCCCACAGACTGGTTCCACTTGGTCGGACTTCTGCACGATCTGGGGAAGATCCTGGCTCTGTGGGGGGAACCTCAGGTAGGTGAAGGCCAGGGGTCGGGGGTGGGGCAGCTTCATTCAGCACTGAGCTTGGGGCACTGTGAGAGGGAGCAGACCGGCTGACCCCTCACCCACCCACGGTTGCTTGTCCTTTCCTAGTGGGCCGTTGTTGGAGACACTTTTCCCGTGGGCTGCCGGCCCCAGGCCTCTGTGGTATTCTGTGACTCTACTTTCCAGGACAATCCTGACCTTCAGGACCCTCGATATAGGTAGTTCGAAATAGCACCCCACCTCACCTCAATATACGACCACAGGTGGTCCTTCCCCTGTACCCGCTCAGTCCTGCTCATACTCATCTCTTGGTCATCGCAGCACAGAACTTGGCATGTACCAGCCCCACTGTGGACTTGAGAATGTCCTTATGTCCTGGGGCCATGACGGTGAGCACAGCTAGAGAGACGGGCCAGGGGACAGTGTGGGGATGGTGGTAAGGGCTGCCCCTCTGGGCACCTGGCTGTAACGCCCCCTTCTCCTGCAGAGTACCTTTACCAGATGATGAAGTTCAACAAGTTCTCCCTACCCTCCGAGGTAGGTGTGGGGAGGGCCCGATCAGGAGCCTAGCCCCAGTCCAGCCAGTCTGGCAGATCTGAGCATGCTGGGTGTGGCATCCACAGGCCTTCTACATGATCCGGTTCCACTCCTTCTATCCATGGCACACGGGTGGTGACTATCGACAACTGTGTAGCCAGCAGGACCTGGATATGCTGCCCTGGGTGAAAGAGTTCAAGTACATAGCTCCTCAAGGGGTGTGGGCAGCGAAGGGGGCTTGGGGCTGAAGAAGGATCTTTCCTGGTGCTCATTGTTCCTCCCCACGTCGGCAGCAAATTTGACCTCTACACCAAGAGCCCTGAGCTACCAGACGTGGACAGCCTGCGGCCCTACTATCAAGGGCTGATTGACAAGTACTGCCCGGGCATCCTGAGCTGGTGAATGGTTCCCAATGCCTTCCCACTGCTGAAACAGCACCTAGGCTGGACACCACCAGGCACAGTAACAGCCCGCTCCAGCCTTGCTCAGGGCCCCGTACACCTGTCTACAGTCCCTACCCATTGTGGTTGAGGTCACTTGTGCCAGGTATCAATAAAGATTGAAAGAGTTTACAAAGAGCCGGGCGGTGGTGGCGCACGCCTTTAATCCCAGCACTCGGGAGGCAGAGGTAGGCGGATCTCTGTGAGTTCGAGGCCAGCCTGGTCTACAGAGAGAGTTCCAGGACAGAAAGGGCAACAGAGAGACCCTGTCTTGAAACAAAACAAAATAAACAAAAAATAAATGAAAGAAAAGCATCTAAATAAAACAACATAAATTGATAGGTTGATCGCCCAGGCTACACCTGTAAGTGGCCAGGCCGGACTCCCTAGTGCCTTTGGTGTGCCTAAGATGCAGCTCCATCTGGGCTTGCCAGCGACCATCATGTCTTTTCTCGGTCACAGATTCATCCCTCACTGTGACGTACAACCAGAAGATGTCTCTTTCAGTTCAAAGGCTTCCCTTATTACCCTAGAAGTTGTCTCTGGAGAAAGTGAGTCTTTGGACTTAGGGAACTCCCTTCTGCAAGGCTTTTCTGGTTGGCTTCCCCAGCGTAGCTAACGTTTCCCTGCATTTCTTGTTAACTGGTGAGTGAATCTGGGGGATTAACCAGATTCATGGGGATCAGATTATTCTCAGGAGTCCAGAACTGAAGAACAGGAGGACCACAGCACTCACCTCTGATGGTGGCAGCCTTCCTTATTTATCTGTCGGAACACTTCAGCACAGAAACTCCCTCCCAGGTGTCCTGGTGGAGCTGTGTGCACAGGAAGGACAGTAAACACTTTCCTTTAATTAATGTGCCAATGAGTCGGTTCCTCAGTATCCTCCCAAGATGGACTATTTGTGTTTAAGAGTATACAGTTACCTGCGGTGGTGTCGGTGTGTGTCTTTAATCCCAACACTTGGGAGGCAGAGGCAGGCGGATCTCTGAGTTTGAGGCCAGCCTGGTCCACAGAGTGAGTTCCAGGACAGTCAGGACTACACAGAGAAACCCTGTCTTGAAAAAAAAAAGATCAATATAAGCTTTCAGTATTTTGGGTATGCTTCAGCTCCTTGATGGTCCTATCTTTGGAGGCAGAGAAAAGCTTCCAGGATGGCTCCTGGTTCCTTTATAGGTCAAGAGTCTCTGGCAAATATGTTGCTATTTAATAATAGTGTGACAAGACACCCAAGCTAGGCCTAGAGGCACAAGATTATAACTCCAACACTCAAGAAGCTGAGAAAGAAGGAACATGAGTTCCAGGTTGGCCTGAGCTATAAAGCTAGACTTTCTTAAACGAACAAAAATCAATCAGAATGCAAAATCAGTGGTGGTCAGGGGATGCAGCACAGTGGGAAAATGCCTGTCTCCTACGTATGAGGTCCTGGGTTCAGTTCCCAACACTTCCCAACACCAAGAGAGAAACCAGTGGCCAGCTGGACAGCCAGCCTTCCAGCCTTCCTTCCTTCCTTCCTTCCCTCCTTCCCTCCCTCCTTCCCTCCTTCCTCCCCCCTCCTCCCTCCCTCCCTTTCCTTTCCTTCCTTCTTTTTTCTTATATTGCTGGGGACTGAACCCAGAGCCTCGTATACTCTACCATGAAGCTATACCCCTCAGTTTTTGTACACTAATAACAAACTATCTGAAAAAGAAAAAACAACTAGGCAAGGCAATTCATGCTGTAATCTCAACACTCAGGAAACAGGCAATATATCCACTTCACCTCCCCACGCCGCCCCAGACAGGGTTTCTCTGTGAAACATTCCTGGATGTCCTGGAATCTGCTTAGATTAGGCTGGCCTTGAACTCACGGAGATCTGCCTGCCTCTGCCACCCTAGTGCTGGGATCAAAGGTGTGCACCACTACCGCCTAGCCAGAGGCAAGAATTTGAGGCCAACCTGAGCTACAATGTGAGGCTCTGTCTCAAAACAAACAAAAACCAAGCACACAACAGAAAAAAAAAAATCCATTTTCAATAGCCACAAAAATAGTGGAGAATAAATTTAACCAAGGAGGTAAGGGTTTTTAGACTGAAAAAAATGAAACAATAATGAAATGAACTTCAGAATGCACAAATAAATGGAAAGATATCTCATGTTTACAGATGAAGTAATTAATATTAAAATATCCAGAGCAAACCAGACACAGCCTATCTGTAATCCCAGCATTTGGGAGGTGGATACAGGAGGATCAGAAGTTAACAATCTTAGCAGGTCATGGTAGCACACATCTTTAATTCCAGCACTCAGGAGGCAGAGGCAGACATATCTCTGTGAGTTCAAGGCCAGCCTGGTCTACAGAGTGAGTTCCAGGACAGCTAAGGCTACACAGAGAAATCCTGTCTTGAAAAACAAAGTAAACAAACAAAAACCAAGCATACTCAGGAGAGGTTACATATCAAATCTGAGAGCAGCTTGGGTTACTTGACATCCTGTCTCAAAAAACAAACCAAAAGGTGCATGTGCACACTTGAGTGTGCATGCGTGCATGTGTGTGCATGCGTGTGTGTGTGTGTGTGTGTGTGTGTGTGTGTGTGTGTGCGCGTGCACGTGTCTTTTGAAATGGCTCAGTGGATAAGGTGCTTGCTGCCAAGCCTGACGTCCTGAATTTGAGCCCCAGAACCACATGGTAGAAGCAGAAAACCAACTCCCAGGAATTGTCCTCTGACAGCCTCATGCATGTTACAGCATACACATGTTTCACTCTCCTGGGCACATGTGCAAGCACTCACATTAGAATATATATTAAAATATATGTAAATGCGATTACAACAGACTAAGGTCTTCCCACACAAAGGAAACAATCAAATCAACTTAGGGAAGATATAACCTACAGAACGTGAGAAAAACACATTTCTGCAAAGGTTTAATATCCAAAACTTATAAAGAACTTACTAAACATTAGGACAATAAATAACTCAATAAAACATAGGCAAAGATAGGGCTGGAGAGATAGCTCGGTGTTTGAGAGCATTTGCTCTTACAAAGGACCCGAATTTAGTTTCTAGAATCCACATGTCAGCTCATAACCACCTGTAACTCCAGTTCTAGGGGATCTGATGCCCTCTTCTGACTTCTGGAGGCTCCTGCAGGCTTGTGGTACACATAAAAAAAATTGTTTTTTATTCTTCTCTCCTACATATATTCTACTCCTCTCAGTCCCCCCCTCCCCTCCCATTCCCCCAGATCCACTCCTCCTCCATCTCCCTTTAGAAAAGAGCAGGCCTTCCAGGGATATTAACTGAACACCGAGCATAGCAAGTGAAAGTAAGACCAGGCACGAACCCTCATATCAAGGGACGAGGCAACTCAACCCACTATGAGGAAAAGGGTTCCAAGAACAGGCAAAAGATCCAGAAACACCCCACCCCACCGTTAGGAGTCCCACAAGAAGACAAAGCCACCACGCAACTGTAGCAAGTCTACAGAGGAGCTAACTCAGAGCCATCAGGCTCTATTAATGTCGCTTCAGTCTCTGTGAGCCCCTATGAGACTTGCTTAGTTGATTCTGTGGGCCATGTTCATGGTATCCTCGACCCCTCTGGCTCCTACAATCCTTCCTCCCCCTTTCTGGGGGGTTCCCTGAGCTCCGCCTAATGTTTGGCTGTGGGTCTCTGCATCTGCTTCTATCAGTTGCTGGATAAAGCTTCTCTGATGATGATCGGGCTAGGCACTGATCTATGAGTATAGCAGAATATCATTAGGAATAATTTCATTAACTTTTTTTTTCGGTCATGTTTGGGTCTATCTTAGGTCTCTGGGCTGTCCAGCCTCTAGTTCTTGGTCATCTAGGCAGTGTGAGCGCCCTCTCATGGCGTGGACCTCAAGTTGGACCAGTCAGTCACTGGTTGGCCACTCCCACAAGTTCTGCACCGCCTTTACCTCAGCACATCTTACAGGCAGGACAAATTGTAGGTGGAAGGTTTTGTGCCTGGGTTGATGCCCTGGCATCAACACTGGAAGCCTTGCCTGGTTACAGAAGATGGCTGGTTCAGGCTCTGAATGCCCCATTACTAGGAATCTTCTCTAGGGTCACCCTCATAGATCCCAGGGAGTTTCCACTCCAGTTCTAGGGGATCTGATGCCTTCTTCTGACTTCTGAGGACTCCTGCAGGCATGTGGTACACACGCAAAAATTTTAAAAACAAACAAATAACAACCACCACCACCAAGAAAAAAAAAAAAAAGGAGGAAAGAAACCTGCAACTGTAGCTCAGTGGTAGGGTGCTTCCCTAGCATGCATTATGGCCTGGGTTCTACAGATGTACAGATCTGAAGATGGTGGCACATGCTTACAGTCCTAGTTACACAGGAGGCTGGCTGAGCAAGATAATCACTTGAGCCCATGAATTTGGGACTAGCCTGGGTGGAATAGTGAAACCTTCATCACTTCTCCCTCAAAAGACATAAAAATGGCCAACAGGTGTATGAAAAAAAAAATGCTCAGTATCCCTAACAATCGGAAAAATGTGAACAAACTCTATAAGGCATTGAAGAGAATAGATTAATGGTCGAGCACTTGCCTCACGTGCAAGAGGCCCTGGGTTTCCCTCCTGCACCACCAACCTAACAAAACAAAATGCACTGGGAGTTCGCCTCCCACTTGTTAGGATGGCGGTTGTAGAAACAGATGTTACAAGGGCTGGAGAGATGGCTCAATAGTTAAGAGCACTGGCTGTTCTTCCAGAGGACTGGGTTCAATTCCTAGCACCCCATGGCAGTTCACAGCTGTCTACAAGTCCAGTCCTAGGGGATCTGAAACACCCTCTTCTGGTCTCCTAAGGCAGCAGGTACGTCACATGTGGTGCACAGACATACATACATGCAGGCAAATCATGCCCACACATAAACTAAAAGTATTCATTTAAAAAAAAAACGATGGTACAAAACCCCACAGCCAATGAAAATGCAGAGTGGTGGAGCCCAGTCCCAACTGATACATCTACAACAGAGCTCCGGTACCCAAGGCTCAGGGAGCACTGAAGAAGAGGAGGCAGAGTGAGTGTAAGGGCCAGAGGAGCAGGGACTTTAGGAGGTTGTCTCCTAAAAATGTCAGACGATACACCCATAAAGTCCCAACACGGCTGCCTAAACACGACCCGAACAAGGATGGAACCAACAGACATGTTAGTGTAGACAGGGAAAGCTCAGGAGGCCTCAACCTATGCCGCGGACTGGGTCTCGGTCGGGTCACCAGACCGAGGGAGAACGGGGTGAAGGTACTCAGGATAAGTGGGATTCGGCGAGTGACAGACAGACACAGACACCAGAGTATGCTGTGAAACTGATGCAGTTTTACTCAGACCAAGCAGTGAATTTTATACAGTCATTTGAGGAAACACGGCAATCGGCCAGCAGGGTGTTAGACATAGAATTAACAATATAGTCACACAATTTTCTCAGAATGATCAACAGATCTCATGAGTACATACTCTATTTCTTCTTTTGTGGTTCCTCATCCAAACAGAGAACATTACGGCCCTAGCTGAAGTTTTCCTTCTACATAATTATTACACCTTTGTTTTGTATCAAAATTAAACCCTTCCCACCATCGTTCTAACCATGGTTTCATTTGTGTGAAAATATTTAACCTTTGCCTGCGGGTGAGAAGGCACCGGGGGGTTGGGACCTAGCTATTCTTTCCATGAACTGTAACTTATGCCATTGTGTTTTTACACTATTATGATTCACCCATCGGTTCCCATGTTTATCATAAGCTCCCGTAAAGGGCAATGGCTCCAAATAATTATTATATCTAATATTATATTAGATATATATATGTATATATATACACATCTCCCTGCTGATGGTGTAATATATTAAAGTTAGGGGGTTGCCACCACCGACCCTTGATGAGAAACTCTATTTGTCCCTGGATAATTCTTGTAGGAATGGCTAATTTCTGTAACTGCTTCTTTGTAGCTGCTGTTGGTTGTGCGTGTGGATTGCTTATGAGTTCCTGGACTTTTACTTTCACTCACTCTTCGCTAGAATCTTCGTCCCTCTGAGTCATAAGTTCTTTTTGTTCTAAATCATTTATAAATTCCCCCAAACTTCTAGGACCCTCTTTAACTGTTTGCCTAAAAGCTTAAATCATAGGTGGGGGTATTGAGGCCACTTCTCTTTATGGGGCACATCAGCAACATTGAGAGCTAACCTCCTGAAATCAATACACAAGGAAACAACAATAATCACAACTACAAAGAAAAAAAGACAGAGTGCCAGCCAGCCTCTACAAGCA
>CABHPQ010159357.1:0-15375 GCA_902168405.1 Peromyscus aztecus
TTTTTTTTTTTTTTTTGAGACAGTCTCACTATGTAACCCTGTCTGTCTTGGAACTCACTCTGTTGGAACTCACTCTGTAGACTAGGCTGGCCTCAAACTCAGGGATCCACCTGCCTCTGTCTTCTGAGTGTAGGATTCTTTAATTTTTTTTTCTTTTATGTGGTTGCTGGGAATTGAACTCAGAACCTCTGGAAGAGCAGCCAGTGCTCTTAACCTCTGAGCCATCTCTCCAGCACTTGGTTTTTGGTTTTTTGAGACAGGGTTTCTCCGCGTAGCTTTGGTGCCTGTCCTGGATCTCACTCTGTAGACCAGGCTGGCCTCAAACTCACAGACATCCGCCCACCTCTGCCTCCAGAGTGCTGGGATTAAAGGCGTGCGCCACCACTGCCCGGCAGGATTCTTTAATTTTTAAACTTGTTGTAACATGCATTCTGTAAGTTATGTAAAGGGGTAGACATTTCTTAGAAACCTGTAGTTTACTTTTCTTCTATTTGACCAGTCAGAATGGTTGAACTAATAGCTTGTGCCATTCTTGTCCTGCACTTGGGAAATTCCAGTCCTACTATAAAACTATCATTCGATGCTAATAAATGGTTAGTAATTGCTATCACAAACTTTTCTTTCCCTGTAAACTAATAATTTAAAAAATTCTTTAGGTACAGTGTTGTGTAGTATAGTCTATTATTTAGTTGCGGTATGTGTGTGCAGACAGATGTATGCCATGATGTGTGTGTAGAGGTCAGAGGACAACTTTTGGAGTCAGTTCTCTCTTTACTTTTATGTGAATTCTGAGATTTGAACTCAAGACAGATTTACATGGCAAGTGCTTTTACTCCCTAAGCCATTTCACTGACCCAAAACCAATCTTTTCATCCAATGAACATTTGTTTCTTTTACTAAAAGAGCATGATTTGAGGCTTATTGTCACAAGTTCAATAATAGGTACTATTATATTTGGACCCATGGTAAGTCCAGCAACAGATATCAAAGTAAATAAAAATGCTGGTCATAATTCAGTTCAACCAAAGCAGCAAGTATGAAAACATACCCTGGTTTAAGCCTTAACCTAAAACCTCAGTTTATAACTTTCCAGAGATCCTGCAAGTCATCTAAAATTATTTAAATTATGATTATGCTACAAATAGCCACACGCTTTGTGCCACATTTTCTGACTGTCTATTATCAGTTGTTCCTTTTAACTTACTCATGTTCATTTGGATTCTCTAAGGAACAGATGTCAAGACAGGATCGAATCCTGAAGAGTTTCATTGGGGGAGACATCTGTGAGCTGTCACTGGGGGGACAGGTTGTAGGGGTCTGTGCAATCTCCAGAGCAGCAGAGTGATGGCCGATCCACCTGAGAGAAGACCATGTCTGTTCACCATACTCAGTAGCTGGTGTCGATTCAAACTTCCAGAGTCTGACCCGCAGTGCCTTGTTGTAGGTGTATTTAAGTATAGCCAAGGTCCCTGCCCTGTTTGAGTTCCTGTCCTGACTTCCTTTGATGATGCACTGTGATGTGGAAGCATAAGCTAAATAAGCCATTTCCTCCCAAAGTTTCTTTGATCATGGTGTTTTATCACACAGCAAGACACCCACGCAGTCAGGACCCAAGCCCACGTGATGGGGCTGCCCTCTTTCAGAGTGAGTCTTCTACCTCAGCTGACCTAATCTAAGTGGTCCCTCCGGTGTGCCTGAGAGCGCGTTTCCTAGGTGACCCGGACCCTGTCAGTTTGACATCACCCTGCATGCTCATTCACTGGCTGGGAAGCAGGATCACGATGGCGGACCCCATGGTGTGGCAGAGGGGCCTGTGTCAACTCTGCTTCCTGTTTGATATTGAGAGCTGTTATTTTTACGGCTGCCACATCATCATCAACAAACATCAACCTGGTAAGTCTTTAAGTTTTCTCATTAATGTTTGAGGGATGTGAATGCAATTATTTTCATGCCATCACTATTTCCTGAGAGCTGACATAAGCTATGTTACTTAAAACAAAAACTCGTATACTCCTTTATTTTGTGTGTGCATGTGGGGGTCAGAGGACAACTTGAAGGGGTCGGTTCTCACCTTTTACCATGTGGGTCCAGAGTATTGAACTAAGGTCATTAACCTTGGCAAGTGCCTCTAGCTGCTGAGCCATTTCACTGGCCTGAAATATGTTATAATTAGCAAAGGTTTTTTTTTTTATTATCTTAAGATTTTGTTTACTGTATGTGTGTGTAGAGATACGTGTGCGCGCATGCGTGTGTGCATGTGTGCATGCGTGCGTGCGTGTGTGTGTGTGTGTGTGTGTGTGTGTGTGTATGTGTGTGTGTGTGTGTGTGTATTTTTACCCTGAGACAGGGTCTCTCTACATAGCCCTGGCTGTCCTGGAACTTATTATATAGACAAGGCCCACCTTGAACTCACAGAGACCCATATGCCTCTGCCTCCCAAATCTGTGGATAAAAGGAATAAGCCTTACTTACTGTATATTTTATACTTACTTTGGAAGTGTATAAACTCTTTTATCACATATTGTGATAATTAGTATCAAGCAGCATAATTTTCATTTCTTATGGTCTTTTACTAACAATTCAAAATAATTTAACATACTTTTTAGAAGGTTAACTTAGTAAATGTTCATTAATTTAGGAGGTTGACTAAATTACACAGTATTTTCAAAACATTTTTACTCAGCAGAAATTACAAGAAAAAGAACAAATGTTGGTGGTGGCTCACAACCATTTGTACTCCAGTTCCTGGGGATGGGACACCCTATTCTGACCTCCAAGGGCACTGCATGCACACGGTGCACAGACCAATGCAGGGAAGAGCAATGCACATAAAATACAAGTATCTTTTTCCAAAAAAAGGAATTCATGTTGACTCCTAGGTGATAACTGATACAAAAGCAAATCTAGTTTAATTAACATGCACATTAGTTTCTTGACATAAGTTTAAAATGCTTACCCACTGGCTGGAGAGGTGGCTCAGCAGTTAAGAGCACTTGTTGATCTAGCAGAGGACCCAGGTTCAATTCTCAGGACCCACACGGCAGCTCACAAGCATCTCTAACTCCAGTTTCAGGGAATCCAATGTCCTCTTCTGACCTCCTCAGGCACCAGGCATGCATATGGTACACATACATACATGCAACCAAAACATTCATACACACAAAAAAAAATACATCTAAAAATACTAAAGTGTAATCCTCTTCAATGGTTTCCCTACACTCCCATCATCTCGCATGTACAATTCACATCACTCAATGGTCAGCCCACTGCACTCTGTTGTCTATTGGCTCTGCAAACCCTCTCTTCCAAAGCATTTGCATAGCCAGGAGGGCTGAAGGCCCAACCTCTGCAACAGAGGACACAGAGCAAAAGCTGCTCCCGGTGAGCCCAGAGGATTGGACCCTGTTATCAGAGAGCTCTGGGGCAGAAGCTTTGAGTTATCGGCTCACCTGAAGAGAATCTTCTATCCCCTGCTTTTCTACATCTTAATTTTATGTCTCAGTGACTAATATGCATTTCATTCCACCTACCCATATTATCACTATTTTTAACTAATGCTTCTTTAGTGCATTCACATAAAAGTATTTTAATTCAAATATTTCAAATTTTGCTTTTCTTAATCATTCCCACAGGAAGCCTAGTGATTTGGAAGAATACATTCATGGTTAAGAATAGTGAACACAACGAATGCGTGTGTTATGTTCTGCAGAAAATGGCATACATGCTGAAACAATTGCCCTTGGACAGACATCTATTAGGTTGCTTTGAAAGAAATTATCTCTTCTTGCTGGTTTTTGTTCATGTTTTTTTCTTTAAAGATGTAGGTTCTTACTATGCATCCCAGGCTGTTTTCAAACTCAGTGTTAGCGCTGCCAAGATGGCTGAGTGGCTAAAGGTGCTTTGTTGCCAAGTGTTATGACCTGATCCTGTACTAATTCCTCATAATCTGTTTATGCGCGCGCGCGCACACACACACACACACACACACACTTACTTTTTAAAAGCTACTATTCTAATGTCTTAATTTGGTTTCTGTTGCTTTAATAAACCACTGACTACAAGCAACCTGGAGAGGAAAGAGTTTATTTCATCTTACAGTTTATAGTCCATCATGAGGGGAAAGCAGGGTAAGCAAATCAGGAACTGAAGCAGAGGGAAACAGTTTGGCAATTTGCTCTCCATGACTAGCTCAATTTGCTTTCTCGTACAATCTGGGACCACCTGCCCAATGGTAGCTCTGTCCAAAGCAGGCTGGGCCCTCCCACATCAGTCATTAAGAAAAAAAAAATGCTTCATAGACTTGCCCACAGGTCAGTCTGATGGAAACATTTTCTTAACTGAGGTTCCCTTTTCCAAAATGACTCCAGCCCATGTAAAATTGACAAAAACTAATCAGCACATGTAGTCATAGCAACAGTCATGGAAAAGTTATTTTCTTGGGGCTGGGAAGATGACTCTGTGGTTAAGAGAGAGTACTACTTTTGCAGAGAACGTGAGTTTGGTTCCCAGGGCCCAGGTCAGGAGGCTCACAACAGCCTGTAACTACAGCTCCAGAAAAATCTGATGCCCTCTTCTGGCTTCTTAGGGCAACTGCACTCACATGCACATACACACAGACATTTATATATATATATATGTATATATATATATATATATATATAAACATAGTTAAAAATAATATACATTAAATGTCAGGGGCTGGAAAGATGGCTCAGAGGTTTAGAGCACTTGCTCTTGCAGATGACCTGGATTCAGTTTCCAGCAACCACAGGGTGACTCACAACAACCCATAACTCCAGTACCAGGGGATCTGATGCCTTCTTCTGGCCTTCATGGGCACAAAGCACATACTTGCATGCATGAAAAACACTCACACATACAAAATACTAATCTAAAGACAATCTTTAAAAATTATTTATTTACATGTGCATTTTATAAGCAACTGACTGAATCAATAAAGATCACGGCAAAGGCTTGCAGCTCTCTCTACCCCAACACACTTAAAGTTAACATGTGCAAACGGACAAGTGTTTCCACTTCCTAGATATAGCTTCACAGCTGTCATGTATTTTAAAACACACGATGAACATCACATGGCTTAAAGGATATAGAGAAAGAACAACGTGAAGTAAGTCACTCAGAAAATGATTCTGCAGTTAAAGAATGTGACTTAAAAGTCAATACAGCGTCCTTTCCGCTCCCAGTCTCCATAGCGTGTGGGCTCTGGGCCCCTGGGTCCACCTTTTTCTTTGGTAACTGGATTAACATCATCTGGAAACTCTAAGGAAGACAGAAGATATGAACAAGGCAGTCAGCAGAGATGGAAAACCATACGGTCAGTTTTGGGGACAGGATTGCACATGCTGGTTATGAGTACCTGGCTTATCATACAGTCTTTATATGAATCATGCATGTGGTTCTTCCCCTTCCTTCCCTGGAGCTTGAGATATGCATTTTTCATATTCAATCAACTTTACTAACACTGATGACTTCCAATTCTTGGAGTGCTTTCAGGTCTAGAAACTACTAGAAGGTAGTTTCATATGTGGTGCTGGACCCAACAGGAGGGAAGGAGTGAGAACAGAGTACAGCTTCACTGAACTTGAAGGGTTTAGAGACAAGTTCAGTGTCTCCGTTTTCTTTCCAGTGAGATGTGTGTGGTGTATGCATATGGGGGGTAGCGGTCATACTTGCCTTATAACATTGAACTGAACAAGGCAATGTATGTGAAGGGTCTAAGACAGTGACAGTATGTACAGGTGCTGACTGGTTTTACTTGTGAGCACTATTTCTCCTTAACACAGGCTTTGGCTTCAGCAGATGGGTTTTACAAGCGTAAGTGAAATCATTGGTCTTAACACTGTGTTCATGGGCTGGGGATACAACTCAGTAATAGAATGCTTGTTTTAGCATGAGTGAAGTTCAGTCTCCAGTAACAAACACATGCACACGCAATGAATGCACGCACACACACACACACAAACGTGCTGTGGAACAATCCTTTTCTATACTATGAATAGGCATTACTTTCATTGGTTAATAAAAAGCTGACAGGTGAGTAGCTGGGCAGGAAGTTAGGCGGGAAAGCAAAACTGAGGATGATGGGAAGAAGGAGGGTGGAGTCAGGAGAGATACCAGCAACTATCCAGGAAGCAAGACATGCTAGAGGGCAAGTAAAGCCTTGAGCTGAGTGGCAATACAAAGATTAATAGAAATGGTTTAATTTAAATGTTAGAGTTAGCTAGCAACAAGCCTGAGTTATCAGCCGATCATTTATAATTCATATAAGCCGGGTGGTTGGGACAGGAAATGTCTGATTACAAAAATGCGCTACATTTTCCTGATAGGAGTCCTCACTGTGAACCAAGCCACATTCTGAGGATTTTAATTTTTAATTAATCAATCAATTTGACTGATTACTGTTTGATGGTAGGTGTCACTAATACTGCCCGGGTTGGTGTTAAATGTTGAGGGTCAAAATCCTTCTATCATAACCTGATACTGGGCTTTCAAGTCTCAGCACTTTTTTTACACACGTTAACTCACTCAGTCCACATAATAACTCTATGAGTCAGGAAACAATACTGCCCCCATGTTACAGGTGTACAAAGTCGTTCAGTGTCACACAGCGAATGAACAGTGAGACTGAGCCTGCACTGAAACCCACATGCTGCACTGCTTTGTGTATAGAGAGAACAGATGAGGAACCAGCTGTTAGAAAGAACCTCCGATCTTAAGTGGTGTATTTTTGGAAAACTAAAAGATCATTGCCCCAAATTATGCAGCCCCTCTACAGACTAACCAAAGAAGATACAGAACTTCACCTTGAAACTTTGCAAATATTTCTTCAGTCTTTATCTTTGCTGCCCTGTGCCTAACTCTCCCATACCCATGTCATCATTCTGTTTTCAGGGAACGTCTGTGATCCCCCTGAAAGCTGGTAATGGACACTCTTCTTTGCCTCCCGTTCCTGGGACTCTGGGTGTGGCAGTTAGCTGGGAATGCTGAGGCAAAACAGACTTCGTGGCTTATGCAATGGAAGTCTCGATGGGGTGTGGCTGGTTGGAGTGAGGGCCCTCTTCCTGGCTGTGGGATGTCCCTTCTTTATGAACTGTCCCATGGAAAAGAGGGAGGCAGAGAGGTTTCCAGTGTCTTTCTCAAAAGGGTACTAGTCCCACCACGAAGTCCTCACCCATATGATCCGAACCTAATTATCTCCAAATACCCTCCATCTGGGATCAGGGCTTTTACAGTACCAGGAAAAAAGAATATGCTGAGCCAGATTCAGTAGTATGCTTGTAGACTCAGTTATTCGGGAAATGAAGGCAGGAGAAGTTCCTGAGCCCAGCAGTTCCAGGTTATTCTAGAACATGAGACCCTTACTACACACACACACACACACACACACACACACACAGAGTGAGACCCTTAACATATACACACACAAGACCCTCACTAACCCTCACTACACACACACATACACACACATTTACTACACACACACACAGTGAGACCCTTAACATATACACACACAAGACCCTTACTACACACACACACACACACACACACACACACAGTGAGACACGTGCACACACAAGACCCTTACTACACACACACACACACAAACATACAACATACACACGTATGTGCACACACATACACACACGACTGTATGCACACATTGAGATGTCCCTTCTCATTGCTGACCAAACCTTGATAGACTTTCCTTTATTGAATCCCACACCACTCCCCTGTCCAATTCTTGCCTCTAGTTTGTAATAACTCATAGACTTTTCTATCTTGCTCCAGAAGATGAATATCGGATTATATTGTCATCCCTCTCCACCCCATTCTCCATCATCTCAATATCCACGTCAGGGACCATCAAACACAGAGGCCACAGAGGTCCCTAAACCTCCTTATAAGGAGGCTCCTCTCACTTGGGACTCCCACTGGACTTTCTTATCCCCGGCATGTTTCTTCTTCAGATCTCACTCTTGAGCTCTCCTCCCTGACCACACCTCCCGTCTTCCCTTTTCTACTCTCCTTTGCATTTGTTATACCCGGAAGTCTCCTGACTCTTCCTCCTTCTGTTACCACCAGCCTGACACTCTCAGCGGCTCACTCTTAACACTGCGGTGATTTGCTGTACCATCTGTGCTCTGTCTCTTACATCTCCAGCCACGTGTGCACGGAAGCAAAGCATCTTTCTAGCTGATCACTTCCGCAGTAGACTGAGTGAAGGATGCCGGGCACGAAAGACTATGTATTCTCTCATTTACATGAAATCCTATAAGAAGCAAAACTACAGGGATTGAGAATGGATCAATGGTTGTGGGGAGAGGTGGGGATAGGGTTGATTAAAAATAAGCAAAATATAACTAACTCTGTAGGGAATAAGAAAACTTATACTTAATGTTGTTTACATGACTGCAAACATTTGTGAAAACTCACGGAACTGTATATTTAAATCACACTTTAATAGAGCTGGCTAGACAATCTCCAGCCCAATATATTTTTAAAAATTTGACTATATGTGGTGGTGTACATCTTTAATCCAAACACTTGGGAGGCAGAATCAGGAGGATCTCTGTAAGTTGGAGGCCAGCCTGGTCTACATAGGGAATTTCAGGCCAGCTAGGTAGGGCTACATAGTGAGATCATATAAAAAAGAAGAAAAAAAAAACCAAAAAAAACAAGACAGACAAACAAACAAAAACCTCATCAAAATGTCTTTATTTACTTCCTGAGACAGGACCTCATGTAGCCCAGGCTGCCTGCCTTCAACTTCTGACCCTCCTGTCTCACTAGTGCTGAAATTACAGGCACGCGCCGCCATGTTGGGTTTATGGACTTAGAACGAGGCCAGGGCTCCATGCCTGTCAAGCCAGCACTCTCCCAATGAGCTACCCTCAGTCCCCTTACTGACCACTCCCAGCTTTAAAAAATTGTTTTAATTACATCTATTGCTTGTGTGCATGTGTATACATGTGTTGTGTTTTGTGTAGGTGCTGTGAGTGTGAGTGTCAGATGGAAATATTCAGGAACTGGTTCTCTCCTACAGTGGAGTCCTTGGGACTGAACTCAGGCTGCTGGGCTCAGCATAAGCATCTTTATCTGCTGAGCTAGCTTGCTGGCCCTTAACGCTCAGATCTGACATGAAAAAGCCTGACATTCTATTAATCTACTATTTATACTTTATGCTGAGGCCACTCAGCTGTGCCCGACATGTGCCATGTTCTGTAATCTCTTCTTCTATGGCCATACCTTTCTCTCTCTTAAACATCTCCCTAGCACATCTACTTGTTAGTTTTATTTTTCCTTTAAATTTCATTTGCCCCACCTTTTATGCTAATTTCCATCAGATGCTCATAGATAGCTATCTCATCTTCCATTTACCCTGCCTGTCTGTCTGTCTGTCTGTCTATCTATCTATCATCCACCCATCCATCATCCATCCCATCCATCCATCCATCCATCCATCTATCCATCCATCCATCCATCCATCCATCCATCCATCTATCCATCCACCCATCCATCCATCTATCTATCATGAGACAGAGTCTGGTAATGTATCCTATGTTGACCTAGCAACCACTATCCTACTGTGGCAGCCTCCTGGAATCCAGGAAGAAATGGCAGAAACAACAGATGAGAAGACAAAGAAAGCAAAACAGAAACTGACCTGGAAACTTCCAGAAGCAGTAGTTAACACTGCCTAAAGTCGTTGACTGTTCAGGTAAGGTAGAACGGTGTCTACTGGCATCGGGTGTTTAGCATTTTCTAAGGAACAGTGGTTTTTAATGTGATCACAAGGCATTAAAAAATGAAGATGCGTATTTACTGACACACACTGTCCAGGCAGTTCTGTCTTCTGACCTCTATCTAACTGGGAAGATTTGGAAACCATGCTGAAGCCCAGATGCCAGCACTAGGGCTTTTAGCATTTCGGCCTCTAGAATCGTAAGCCAGAATGAACTCCTTTCTTGCTTTTGTTTGGCACGTATTCCTGTAAGTAGCCTCGTGTGATCGCTCATCTCAACTGTCAACTGGACAAGATGGAAAGTGACCCAGGAGACATCTCTGGTTGTTTCTATGTGAGAGCTTCCAGAGAGAAGGAGAGATCCACCCTGAATGTCCACCCCATTGTACGCCTGGGATCCTGAAAACCAGAAAGCAAGCTGAGCACCAGCACTTGCCTCTCTCTGCTTCCTGACAACAGACACGATGTGACTGTCACCTCACGCTCCCGCCACCATGCCTTCCTGTCACGACGGGCTGAACCCCTTCTTAAGCTGTGAGCCAAAACAGACCCTGTCTTCCCTTAGTCGCTTTTGTCAAGAATTTTGTCACTGCAGAAAGAAAAGGTAACCAGTACACCCCCTTTCCCATGCTCCTGTCGGGAACCCCAATAAATTCATTGACTTACCAATTAGACAGAATCACTCTTTTGGCCTACTGGTGCCCCATCTGGGATGAACCGATTTCTTAAATGTCTCCCCATGAAAAGTCACCCAATACAATGAACATAGGAACTAGGCTGGAGCCAAGGCTTAGAGAACCACAGTTTGGTTCCCAGTGTCACTGCAGGTGACTCACAACTGTCGTAACTCCAGCTCCAGGAAATCCAATGGTTCTGGCTGCGCGCACAGACCCCCACACAAAGAGCCATACACAAACACATAGGCATAAAGTCATAAAATTAAAAAAAAGAAAGCAACAATGATAAATTATATTTAGTCTATTACCATCCTTAAAGAAAGGAAAAGTACTGGCTCAGGACCTCCAAGACCAAGTTCTCAGCACAAAGGAGATTTATTTGCCCCAGAGGGACAGAGGGTAGGGAATAAGAGACAAAGACAGGAGACAGAGGACGAGGGAGAAGGGAAAGGTAACAAGGGAAAGGGGGAAGGGTATTTGTCCTAGAGGATCAAGGAGTGCCTCTGGATAGAGGGGAGACAGATGTGGCACACAGGAAAATGGCAGTTTATACAGGTACAAAGGAAACCCGTGTTAGGATGAGGTGTTTAATTTTAATTGGGTATGTTAATTAGGTGAGCCAAAGGGGGCTTCTGATGATTGGACTTCAATACTTTGATAACTGGACCTTAGTAGTCAGCCTCAGGAGGAGGAAGTGGCCAATAAGGGAATGGACCTTGGGGGCTAGCTTCAGGAATGCAATCTAAGGGTTTTTATCAAGGCAGAGGTAATGGGGGAGAAGGGGTAGTGTCCCTTCAGATGCCACTTTCTGTCCAGTGGACAGATGACAGGGAGCTATGAAGGAAGGTTATCAGAGCTGAGAGAATGAGAGATGTCTTCTCTTCACTATGCAGTCCTGTGTTCCATCCTCTTCTAAGACCCAGCATCTTCACTGTGCCCTGACTCCTCGGCTTTACCCCGTACATTCAGGACGATCTACTGCATGCTGCAGCTGGTCTTTTCACAACAGATAGTTTCATCAACAAACAAAGGCTTGTTATTTGTATCACAGAGGATACCGACTTCTATGTTTTACCTTTTGAATAATGAAAGTATAGTAAAGGGTTTGGGATTTAGCTCAGTGGTAGAGCGCTTGCCTAGCAAGCGCAAGGTCCTGGGTTCGGTCCTCAGCTGGGGGCGGGGGGAGTATAGTAAAAACAAACAAACAAAACCCCCCAAGTAACTAAATAAGTACTAAAACTTAGAAACCCTTCCTTTGAGACAGTCTATGTTGCTCAGGCTGGCCTCACATTCCTGATTCTCTGGCATCAGTTTCCAGAGTGCTGGTATTCCGGACATGGGCCACCATTTCCAGCTTTAGAAACACCTTTTTGGTGGGGGTTGCATGTGTATGTGTGTATGCTTATGTGAATGCACATGTGATGTACGTGTGCTCTTATGTGTGTGCATCCACGCACTTGTGTGTGTATGCATGCAGAGGTCAGAGAATGACTTCAGGTCTCTCCCTTGATTGCTCTCCATCTTATATATTGAAGCAAGGTCTTTCATTTGAGCCCAGAGATTGTCAATTCAGATAGTCTAGGTAGCCAACTGGCCCTAGGGATTCCCTGTATCTTCTGTGGGCTGCCATGGCTGTTAGCACAAGAGTGCTGGAATCTACACTCTGGGAGGCATCTCACCAACCCAAAACCTTTTTAAAGAAGTTAACAACCACACATACAGATAGTCCACATGGTATTTTTACTCACTGAAATATCCTTTATAACTGGTAATAACAATGAAGAGCACATCTCACTTCTTGCATCCATTTTCTAGTAACAGACATTTTCTTTGCTATGTTAGGCACCCACCGACAGCGGTTGAATCTACTCACTCTCGAGTGGCTCCCTCTCTAAATGCGAGTCCTCGGGCTCATCAAAACGCCCGACTGGCAACTTGGACTTCTTAAGAGGTGGCTTCCCAAGTTCAGATTTTCCTTCTCCATAACTCACCTTCCGCAAAGAATGATTCAGAAGGGAGGATCCTAATGAGGAAAAAAAAAATTTTTTTTACTTTAAAAAAATTGACTATTTTTGCCTACTTGCATTTTTGACCATTTCCCATCATTCAAAAGGGACAAAAGGCATCCAGGGAAAATCCTTTCCTGAATGCCTACGTTCTACACAGCTATTTCTCTTCCTTAGAGATAACCAGTGCTACAAGTTTGCAAAGAGCTATAAAGTCAGGAGGCGGGCAAATACAGGGAACAGTTTAGTAACCTAGGACTCCGTCTGGTTTGGAATATACACATGGTCCCCTTCTAATAATGCACTTGGCAGCCTAATTTCCTCACCTGTACACACTATGCACACACACCTTTCTCTAAGAGACGCACCTAGCAACATAGCCCCCCTCCCCCAGCACCAACAGCACCAGGATGCATGCACGTACATCCCTCTCTGAAGCATAGGATTTTCCTCCTTTCTCAACAGGAAACTTATACAGATTCTATTTAGTTGTACTCTCCTCGTGTTCCAATACAGGACCAGAAAGGCCCATCGGTCCTACACTGGGTTTAGGTGCTTACCCAGTAAGGTAAAACTGTGCCCTAAAAGTGATTTTTTTTAAAAGAAAAATCTTCTATTTACCATCTTATGTCTAGTTTGGCAAGCATGATTAAAGTGAGATGCATTATAAGAAGGAACATATACAGACAATGATTGTGCTACCTAGTATAGTATATCAATTTAAATGAGAACCACCCCAGCTCCTTAGTAACCAGCCCCCTCTTCCCTGTACACCCCATTAAAGAGACCCTAGGCAAACACTCTGGCCCTTCTTCATTGTGGCTTGTGTTGTTGGAGGTTTTTGTTCTTTTTGCTCTTTTGCGGGGGCCACCACTCAGCTCCCAAATAAATTTACACACAGAGGCTTATTATTTATTATGAATGCCCGGCCTTAGCTTGGCTTAGTTTCTAGCCAGCTTTTCTTAACTTATCCCGACTACCTTTTACCTCTGGGCTTTTCCTTTTCTATTCCTGTATATCTTTTTTTATTTCTTAATCCATGGCTGGCTGTGTAGCTAGGTGGCTGGCCCCTGGAGTCCCCTTCCTTCTCTGGCCGCTAGACCTAGCCCTCCTCCCAGATTTCTCCCTCTATAAATTCTCTCTGCCTACCAGCCCCGCCTATCCTTTCTCCTGACTTGCTATTGGCCAGTTCTTTATTAGACCATCAGGTATTTTAGACAGGCGCAGTAACACAGCTTCACAGAGTTAAACAAATATAAACAAAAGTAACAGACCTTAAAATAATATTCTACTACAGACTTGCTGCTCTCTTGCAGTGTAAGAACTCAAACAAAGTTTCGTCGCTACTCTGCAACCTGTGTGGGCTTTAATTTCAATTCCTTGGATAAGGAAGCGGTTGGCTTGCCCCAACCCTGACAGGAAAATCAATACAACAGCATCCTTTAGGAACTTGCATCTTGTGCTGGGGCATGGGGAACACAAACCAGAAGGTGTAGCACTCTATGCTAGTGTTTCTAGTACTGCCCAAGTATCCACAAGAATGGAAAATGTATCCTACACAGGTAAAAGACACCACCTCACATTTCTGTATGGAGTGATCTTGAAATGTGAGCAGTTGGGGAAAAAAAAAAAAAGCAATGATTGCAAACTGCATCGAACCATTTCCATTTGGGTTCATGATGTTCCTTTTGCTTTATACTTTATACATGGGTCATGTGTGTCTCTACATAATTTCTGGTATCAAACATAACATAATTGTTTAAAAACAGCAGAATGCTGGATAAATACTAAAGTTATCACCTAAGGGTTTGGAGCGAGCCTTTCGTTTTCTATAATACTTATTGTATAGGTCATTTAAGATTTTAACAACCAACAGCTATCAAGTATATGAAGGGAAAAACTAGAAAGTTTAATTAAAAAAAATGGAGCCATTTGTTAAGAAAGCAGTAATTCTGTCTTCAGTTTACGTAATATCTCAGGGATGTCATCAATTAAACTTACATTCTGCATCCTCTTTGGGATGCTAATTGAGGAATATATTGAGAAATAATGCAACAGTTTTGAAAAACGTTAGTTTCTACAGAAAGGACGCAGGCATCTCTTCTAACAGTTCTTGGCTTCGTGTACTTTTCGTTATATGTACTCATCTATCTGACTTTCGCTTACGGAACATTTAGACCAGGCTGACCTTGAACTCAAAGATCCTCCTGCCTCTGCATGCCTAGTGCTGGACTAAAGGCATGCACCCTCTGCCGGGTACATATTATTCTTGATGTAGGCACTCATCCCCGAAGTGTCCTTCTTCTCCATACGTTCCCAGCGGCAACTAAGTGCAAGCCGCTCCTCGCAAACCACCCGCAAAGTCCGCGCCCCTCCTCCAAGCACACCCAAAGGCTCGGAACCCCGCGGTCCTAGTGCACCGCGGTCGGGTCTCCGCACCGGCGTCTCCCCTATCAGAAGCCGGCTTCCCCCGCGGGTTTCCGCGTCTCGGGACCCCGGGCGGATCACCTTACTTGTTGCTCTCCAGAGGCGGGCCACCAAAGACCCCAAAAGGATCGTGGAGCTCATACTGCCGCCTCCCGCAGCGTCTGCGCACGCGCAGCCAAGTGGGCGGGGCTACCGCCGACCCCATCGGGACCCCGCGCGGTCTGCGCAGGCGTCAGCGAAAGCAGAGTGGGGCGGAGCTTCGCTGTGTCCCGCAGACTGACCCGCCGGTTCACGGTGCCTGCTGTAATTTGGCGTAGCTGCTCCCCCAACCTTTATCCCGCGGAGTCCCTGGCAATCGCTCCTAGCTGTTCCGATGGACTTAGGGGCAAAACTGAAAGCCTGCCCGGAAGTAAGAAGTTCTAGAAGAGGGAAGTTCCAAGTCCAACAAGGAGATGGAGACATGAATCACCCTATCTGATCTTTACGTTTTTAGACATGTATT